>JAPYZC010006990.1:0-14181 GCA_030522665.1 Ichneumoninae sp. A BG-2022a | reverse complement strand
CCCCCCCTCGCGACGAAATAGCAGCTCTCTTTTCACCCTTGACGATTGTTGTTTTTTTTTTTCTACTTTTTTTCTTGTAGAGCGACACTCGGCTGGCCAGCCGGACGTCGGTCGAGAGAAAATAAAAATAAAATGGAGCTTGTTAGTAGTCAGGGGAAGGGGGGGTGACTTGTTAGACCGGATAGCACACTGCCGGCAAACTAGAAGACTCGAGTTGCACTCTGGAAGAGAGTCCCTCATCGCGGCTTCTCCGTAGCGAGAGCAAAGCACTGTTACCGCTCGTCCTCCATCTCCTTTTTCTACTTTCTGCACAAGCCCCGCGAGCTCTGTACACCCCAGTGAGACCTCTTTGCTCTTTGCTCTTGATGCACCGGCGCATAGCTTATACTCTTATGCGCGGAGCCACTTGAGTTACTCGCCGGACTTCGGGGCAAGAGGGCCGGAGATGAAAAAAATGTGAAAAAAGCGTAGAGATGAAAAAAAAAAGATCTCTCGTCTATGCGCGTAGGGCACACACTGGCGCATCAAACAATGCGTCGCGAAACTAACTCCTTCTCGCGAATAGCAAAGTCTCGCGGAGTTCTCGTCATACTCCCGAGAAACGGGGACGAACGGGGGGAAAATGCACTTTTTCCACTACGTTCAGCGGAGTGCAGGTGAATAATTAACTGCACTTTTCCACGTAAAAATCCACCCCCACGGCGGATGAGGGACAAGGACGAGCCGGCGACGCGGGCTTTGAGGAAAGACGCTGTGAAAAAATAAATGCCGGAGAAAAAAAAATGAACCCGGGGAAACAGTGCGATGGCCATTGAGGATGTGCGCAAACACGATGTAACGAAGCTGCATACAGTAATGAGACTCGCTTCCGTGCGGGCTCGGTACGACAGAGACTAAACCGAGACTAAAGTCGGGAGAGATTGAAGTTAATAAAAAAATAGGTAAGAGAAAATTTAGCTGAAAGGGAAGTTAAAAGAGAGCACGATAACGGAGAGATTTTGCATCTCTCCTTTATCTTGCTCCCTTTTAACTTTCTCCATAGCTGAATTTTACCTCGCCTATTTTTTTTTAACTTCAATTTCTTTCGGCTTTAGGTATTGGCTTACTTCCTTCAGTTACGAGTTATTGGATCTTATAATACCGCTTGTTTTCTTATGTTTTGCTTTTCGGCACGATGTCTCTCAGGAGGCTTCGCATTAGAGTACGGAAAAGACCCTCCTTACTTCAACCTTTCTCTCGTTATTATTATTTATTAATTGGGATAAATAATATATCTATAATCAATTGATTCATACCAAGCTTTTGATTTTAAAAAAATCGAGACTCAGTTCTTAAAGTGTGATTTAATATTTTTCACAGTTTATCCTGAGTTATGATGATTTACCGCGGTTCAGTTGACGTTAATAATTACTTTGACTCTCACTTTAGCTCGATTATATCTCGCCTATTTTTTTTCAACTTCAATTTCTTTCGACTGTAGGTTTCGGTTTACTTTCTTCAGTTTTCAGTTATTGGATCTTGGCAGGCTTTGTAATACCGCTTGTTTCTTTCGTTTTTACTTTTCCGCACGATGCCTCTTGGGAGGTTTTGCGTTAAAGTACGAAAAAAAAACCGCCGTCCTTTACCTTGTCTTTCACTCCTTATTATTATTTCTTAATACTTACGATAAATAAGATCGTTATAATCAACTTATCAATCACAAAAGCTGTTTTTCCGTCGCAACTCATTTATTAAATTGTAGTTTATTATTTTTAACAGTTCATCCTCAATTATGATTTATTAGGATTCAGTTTACGTTGTAAATTCCTCAATATCTTAACAGTCGGGAACTCAGCTTCAGAAAACGCCGCCCAACGATCTGCCAAAGCCAGTAGTAAAGGCCGCGCGATGTCAGACGGTATTAGATCCGCAACGCCTTTTACTCATTTTCCGGTAGATCATTCGCGTGCGTATTATTGGAAAAAAAATAAATAAAAAGAAAACGACGAGTTTCGGGAGTTACAAGAAGGCAGAGTTGAGGACGAACAAGTGAACTAGCCGGGCGCGCGCGCGCGGGCGAGAGATCGAGCCAAGTGTGCTCGGAGAGGAGGAGAGGCGAGGCGGCTAGACGCTTGAAACCGGAGAAGCCGCTTGCTCACGTCGTCGCCGGCGCGCTCTACTGAAACGAACAATTCCTAATTTCAAAGGACCGACCCGCGAGATTCTTCGTTCCCCCCTCGTAACCCCCCTCCCCCCTCCTCCCCTCCGACCCCGGTACTCGCTTACACGTCTCAACTCTGACTTTATCTATTATGTATAGCCAGGGCTATGAATAAAGAGCCGACAGGATTCACCGACCGGCCGAGCCCGAGTAACGTTCTCAGGGCATTAAATTAACCGATCTTTCCTTTTCATTAATTAATTCTGTCCGCGGAATATGTACAGTGTTTACGGCCGAGTGGATCGACCACGCGGAGTGCCGACCGACCCTCCGATTCGACGCTCATTCGTCGGGCACAAAAACTGGACAAGTTTCTTTGACAATTTCGGCTGGACAAGTTTGTTCGATAATTCGACTCGTGAGGAACATTGAGGGTTATTTAGTTCGCAATTTTCGCCAAGCGAGTTACACCCAGGTAGCCAAAGTTGCCCAACGTTCCCGCTCGCCTAGCGAACGAACGTGAAATTATAATCTGTCCGGCATACCTGGCAGAAATTTAATATTTTATAAATGTAGGTGTAATTTCAAAATTTTCTGCGGAACGTTTGAGGGACTCGTCGCGGCAATATAGCGAGCAGAATGTAATTTCTATTCGCTTGAAAACACGTATTAGGGGATTGAAATTTGTTCATAAACTTTTAGCGAGGTAACATTGGAGAACAAAGTTACGGATTTGACAAAACGGCTCGATGCATGTTTTACTGCTCGAAGCGTGTTCTCCAGTTCCCGTAATTTCACACGAGGGCTTGAACACGCGACCGAACGATTGGCGTTTCGCGTCATTGTTTCGTGCACGAAAAAAATTGCACGAATTATCGATAAAGTTGAGATTATAAAATATTTCGTTGACGCCATTCAACCCGTCGTTTTGTTCGGTCAATCATCTTTTTTATTTACATTTCTTTTCACTGTCGAGACAGTTTGCATAAATTCACTCGAGTTTTGTATTCAAATAAATATCTCTTTTTTTAACTCCATTTATGGTATCTCAGGCAATTTATCGTGTGCGCCGATCGTTGACCAAACTCTCGACTCTCCCGTGGATAATCTTTTGTTCCGCGGGTGTGTGAAAACTCGCTCGAAATCTCAATTTCATTCTCTGTATGAACGCCGCGACAACGCGGTCGGAGAGGGACGGTCGGGCGGACAGAGTGGCGTGGGAATACACAGTATTCCCGAGTAATGGTACACACATCGCTTTTAATGAGGCAAACTCTGTGGCCTCCGATGCGGGAGCGACGCGGCCAAAGAGCCACCCCACCGAATCGAGGGCCGATGTTTCGTTGTTCCCAATAGAAAATTTCACCTTCGGCCACATACCGATGATTGGACGCGTTAACTGCGAATCGGTCAACTCTGCACACACACACACACACACACGCCGCGCACATGTGTGCGTCACGGTATAATATACACACACACGCTCGCACGGATGGAAAATGTGCGCGTTGCTGATGCCGCTGAAAACGAGCGAGCATTCGCGGGTTTCCCTTTCGCCTCCCCCCGCACGGCCCGGCAAAGCGAGTACCGCAGCTAAATATGGGTGAAAGGTATTTTTACTATTTTTTTCCCCCTTTTTTTTTCACCACAGTCATACATTTATCGTTATCCAGTGCAAGTGTCGAAAAAATTCACGAGTACCGAGTACAGCGGTTCTATTGGAGGCTGCAAGAGGGGAGAGGGGGGGGGGGGTTGCACAAGAGTAATTTATTATCACGAGTGAACTATGCCGAGGCACATAACACGCGGGCGCGTGGATATACAGCCGGACGCGCGAACGAGAGAGTCTATAAAAGCGTGTGAGATCAATTGGGTCGGTTGGCCGGTAGCGATTCGGTACGGTTGGGAAAATTCTGCTTTGCCCTCCTTTTTTTTTTTTTTTTTATACTACGCTATAAAACGCCGTGTGCAGACCAAAGCCCTACAAAATTGCCCGAGGCGAGAGATTAAACTCGTGCGTGCGTGCAACTACGGGCCGGTTTTTTTTTTTCTTTTTTTAACGATGTACAGCCCGCGGTCTGTTTGCACACCTGAGACACTGCGCGCGCCGGCCCGACGTCTATGTTCGTTTTTCATCTTGCACTCTTCCCTTGCCCAGCGGTGCATTTTTTTAGAGTTACGTCGGGACTTGACGAGGCCCTGACCAGAGCCGGATGTAACGATCGGCTACTTTCACCGGAGTTTCGCCTCGCCATTCTTAACAGATCGCGACGAGATCGATCACCTAAACGTCATAGATTCGCCCGGACCAATTCTCGATCCCGCGTGAATAGGAAACGGCTGTTCCATTAAAAAAAAAAAAAATACAGCCACCACTTCCTAGAAGAGGCGTTCTCCGAGGGCCGAGTCGGAGGAAGTGGAGGATCGAGGTATCCGGGGGGCAAAAAAAGCCGCCCAAAAAAAACCCACCGTCCAAAGAGAGGCCTGCAGCGAGAGAGGGAGCGGAAGAAGTGATTTCGCAAATTGAGTTGGCCAAGCCACGATGTCGACGTTCGTGGCGGAGAGCTCTCTCTCTCCCTTCGGTGTCGGTGCGTCTGTCCACCATATTGATCGCGGACTGAGCAGGCGTAGGTAGCAGCTAGACAGTGCCGAGGCTGCTCCGCCGCGTGTACATGCACATGCACGTCACCCACACAGCCTCCGAATTTGGTACACGCGAGATGCGCGCTATGTACGGACTTTGTGTGTAGTGTGCGTGTAACACACAGTGGGTGGGTGTGGGAGAGGGAGAGAATGGGTTTTGAGAGGCGGAGAGGTTGATAGCTTGGTGGCATCCGGAAGGGCAACGGGAAGCGCGGGGTGGATGGTTCGGAGAACGCCACCCTGGCGAGAGGGTAGCTCTGGCTGGCGGCTGGTGCTCTGCCTCGGGCGCGGGGGCGGGGAGGGGGGGGGGCTCTCTTCGTCGGCCGCGAGCGAAGGACCGCGGTGCGCGGGGGGGTCGGGCGGGGGTGGGCCGGGTTGGAAGGACGGCGGAAGGACGAGGGTGAAAAGCACGAGGGTAACGGGCGACGGGAGAAGCTTCGCCGAAGAGCGGCGCACAGGCGGGTGGAGAGTCGAGGGCGAGCGCAAGAGGGAGGGAAACGGGGGCGGCAGGGAGGATGGTGAAGCAGCGAGAGGGATTCGGGCGGCGTTGGAGCCGACACTCGCGGGTGCCGCCGTTACCATGGCTACCCACCACTCTCGCTGTGAACAAGCCCTCCAACGTCATATTGGCATAGTATATTCACCGCGCCATAAACCCAAATAATCTACCGGGTGAGATTCGTTAAAGCGCGAGAGCGGAGGCCGAGGCTATAATTGCGTAGAGTTTTATTCTGTAAAATCGCTGCTCGCTTTCTCGATTTTTTTTTATTTTTATCATTTTGTTTCGTTTTTGTTTTATTGTGTTTTTTTATTTGTTTGTTTGTCGGGAATAAAATTATTTATCGATTGCCGACCGGTTGAGGTCGTTCGATGGGGCGATTGATGAATTCGAGCGTATCGGCGTTTCGGAATCCTCCCTGATGGGACGTTGATAATACAACGGCGTATCGCCGATGGGAGACGCGCGAGTGAGATTTGTGCTCCCTTCTCCACCTCCCCCATCTACTGGACCCCCTCTGTCGAGAATTTTATAGATGGATAGATATCCGTTTTCATTATGGCCCGGGACTAAGAGCAGCCTTTGAGCCATTTACGATTACATATACGCGACTGTTCCAAAGTAATTAAGAGTAATAGTTATGATTTATTTATTTCATTTACGGGACAAGCCCATTTAGGAAAAAAATAGAGATGTAAGAGAAAATATGGGTGAATTTAGTACCGTGTATTCGAGATAAGAGAAAATCTCAACAAAAAAAAAAAACCAACAATAGGTTATAATATTTCCCGAAAAGAAATGTAGGAAATGAATCAATACAAACAGTTACTCGTAGAGAAGGAGTCGAGTAGAAAGTGATAACAATAATCGAGCAGAGAATCATAATAATAATCTTCGAACATAACATAAGAAATTATGAAACGATATGAAAATATACGCACAAATACTATACAGACCCTTGTAACAAAATAAATGAAAATAACAGAGAGAAACTGAGTTAAAAATGAGATGATACTACATAGATCCATGTACCAAAATAAACGAAAGTAATAGAGAGACACGGAGTTAAAAATGATTTTCCAAGTGCCCGGATAGTAACTCCGCTTTTCTCTTGGGGAACCTCTCGCGTGTATTCTCGCAAACTCTCGCGGGCGTTCTTGGCGTATTCATGCGGCAGAACGTCGATGGAATGTCGAAGGGTAAAAGAGGCGAGTTTACCGGAGGAGAATGAGTTGTTAGCTATGTTACGTCGGAAGAGGACCGAGGGGCGAGGAGAGGAAGGGGTTAGAAGAGAAAAAAAAAAAAAAAAAATCGAGATTGCATCGGCGAAAAAGAGCGGCCGAGAGTGGAGGCCCCGAAGAGAGCGAGGCTCATTTTGTCGGCGACGGATGGCGGCTGGCTTTCACCCTCGTCGTAACAGCGGAGTCGGAGGTGGGTGACTGGCTTCGTCACCGTCAGCGCACGATAACGCTCGACTCTCTAGCCCCCTCGCGAGAGAGGGTCGCGGAGATTCTGAAAGCGGCGGAGTGAATGTACAGAGCGGAGGCTGAAGCTGAAGCTGAAGCGGCAGCAGGGAAGCGACCGGGCCCGGCGCGGGGGCGGCAAGCCGGTGCCTGGCGTGCCGGGAACGAGAAGAACGCCTGGCTGGCGACATTATTAGACGCCCCCGGTGAGAGTGGGTGCACGGAGTGTACTAAGACCCGGGGGTAAACGCGGGGGACGCGGCGAACCGGCGAAGGGTATACACCGAGCGGAGAGAGGAGATCCACCGGGGCTGAGTAATGAGAAGAGAAGATGGCCCGATGCTCCGCGTACAGCTAGACAGCCAACCACCTCCTCGCTCTCGCAGCCGTCATACCGACTCCGACGGTGAAAAATTCTGTCTGCGTCAGCCCCCCTCTCCCCTCTCATCTACATTATCTCTCTCCCTGACTCACACACACACACCGGCGTTTAACGGCAGAGCCAGCGGTACAATCTCACTATTCCGTTGGCTCATTCTTGTTTCTTTTTTTCACCTTTTTTCCTCACTACTTCGCCTCCTCGTAGATATAACGACTCGCTCGGGCGGCGTAGCCCGGCTTGGTAAAAAGGACAATTTTCACCGTTGACGGTTTTCCGCCTTCTTCCGCTTTTTTTTTTTTTTTTTTTTTTTTGCACTGTGAAAACTCCCCGTGGACATAAGCGGAGCTACCGAGGTGAACGAGGAATCTGGAGATAACTCCTGGCCCCGGGATGAGATACAGGAGACTAGAAAGAAAAAAAATGATGAAAAAAGAAAAGCAAAAGCGGAGCGAGAGAATGGAGTATGAGAGACTCCGAGGCTCCGGGAGGATGAAGCGCGAGAGGAGGTGGAAAGCAGCGACGGAGACGAGGCTGCACGGTGCGGAGGTTGAGAGAAAGTCTCCACCGTGCCCGGAGATTTGACGACAATCGAGCAGTTTATCTGAAACGACGGAGGTCGAGAGTCTTTATATCACCCAGACTCTGCAGACTATGAGAGAAATCGGGGGCACAGTCGCTGCTACCGGTATCGCAAACTCGCCTCTTCCTCTTTTTTTTTAGCTTCTTTCTCCCCGTCTCCTTTCCATTCTTTCTCCGGGTATCGGACCGAACCGGTCGGACCCCGCGATTTTCGCCCCGGTTTCTGGCCAAGTGCCCGGAGCATTCGCGACGATTTCTCTCTTTTTGTTTCCCTCGTAAAAATCGATCCGATATTTGTTCATTTTGTGCGGCAAAATTCCTTCAGGAAAGACGACCTCCCGATCGTCCGCGCGGCCTCCCCGACCTCCCGGAGGCTCGTCGGACCGGGGGAATATTTCATCCCTCGCACGCCTTTCCACGCGGGGAGACCTTTACAAAATCCCTCGACATCGCCACTCGTGACTATCTGCATCGGCCAGCACCCAAGCAGCCCTCCTTTCATTACGGCCCCTCTGTCTCCTCCCGTATACCTGGTTATTACGCTGCGCGCCTACTCGTTGCTCTTTCGAGCCGCGTATCCATCCGTTCTCCATCCCCCTGCGGAAACCTCCCGGGCCTTCCGATGAGACAAAGAAGAGCCGTACCATGTGCATCTCCGCTTCTATAGTCGCACGACGCTCGCGTGGCGCCCCACCTCGTTTTTCGCGACTCCGCGCCGTTATCGCCGTCGCAACCTCCGCGGCTTATCCCGAAATTAAACGCTGTCGGTTATCCCGAGGCTTTTATTCGATTCTAGATGCGACCGCGGAGATAGCGAGCGAGCTCCGTCGCTGCTCCGTCCACGAACACGGACACGCTGACACACACGCGCTCGCAGTGTGCGACGAGCTTTCGTGTACAACGACGCGGGAGGAACGAGGGATGATTGGGGTCGCCTGCCGTGAAAGGCTTCCGCGACGAAGAGGTCTCTCGCTCTCCGGAAAACCGAGCGAGATTATAGAATATATCAAGTTAAAACGCGGAGGAAGATGGAAGCTGGCGAAGCTCCACGTCGTTCGGGGAATAAAAATCAGCCGAGGGTGAACCCCCAAGGGCGAGGGAGGAAGGGGTGGAGTTGGAATTAAAATGGCTGTCACACGCAGCCGAGAGATTGCTCTTCTCCACGCGGACTCGCCACCGATATAACCTTCCCTCATAGCCTCTCACCCCCTCCCTCCCCCCCTGCACCCTCGCGGCGAAACGTACGCGGTAACGCACTGGTAAAGATTCTTCCTTTTCCTTTTTTCACCGTTTATACCGCGAAGCGCCTCTGAAATCAACCGCTACTCTCCGTCTTCGACGCGAGCTGATATTAGTTCGGTGCACGGGGTTGCTGACCTTTCAATTAAAGTGTATATGGAATTCAGTTAATTTTTTTATTTAATTTTTTTATGATGTACACTGATGTTCATTAATGCCTGGTTTTTCTATCTTGATGAATATTGTGCTCCGTGTCTTAACGGGGCAGATAGATAGATAGCATTTTTATTGGTACTGGAATAAATCGTCTAAATACCATAGCCATCCGGAATATTACAGTGAGGTGGAGATTTTTACGTGACCTGAGACAGGAATTGTACAGAGATCGTACGAAGGATCGAAGATATCAAGCTAGACATTCAGATCCAGCAAAACTGGATGTCTTGCTTAATACCTTCGGTATTGATATCTCGATCTTCCATATTGATATCTTTGATATTTAGGGTAGCGCGGGGCAAAACGGGGCAATCTGGTAAAACAACATTGTCTAATAATTTTTGGATCGAACCGCGGGGCAAAACGGCGCGGAAAATCCTGATGTATAGACGGGGCGAATGCGGGCATCCAAAAATTATTGGAAAGTTTAGTTTTACCGATTGCCCCATTTTGCCCCGCTCTACCCTATATCTTCGATATTTATATCTTTGATATTTATATCTTCGATACTGATATCTGGGAAAACCGGCATGAACCCTTCACGTGCCGGTGTCTCGCTCAGAAAGACACCGGACTTTGCCAAGACGCAACCTTTGACCGATTCGAGTAACAAGTTAAAGAAAAAATCTGAAAAATTCATAGACGTACCTCGAAGTGTTCTTTGTTTGATAACGCAGAAGAAAATTTATTACGAACATCCCTAACATTTCTGTACTTAAAAGAAGACATGATCGTTTGCGATTGGCGAAAAGCCGCCGGTATCTGAAGGGTTAATGAACATGAGCATTGTACAATCGTCGAAATCTTTGACGACAAAAAGTGATTACTTTTTTTCGGACATTGCGTCAGCACGGAATTGTTCTCGACGACTGGAGGCCGCTCGTACGGGATCGAAAGCAGTATTTTTCACCACCTCGCTGCACTCGCTTACTTCACGGATGTTTCATCGCTGGGGGGGGCGTGCGTCGGCGGTGCCTGGGGGGGGCGGGGGGGGGGGGGGGGGGGGGGGGGGGGGGGGGGGGGGGGGGGGGGGGGGGGGGGGGGGTTGAAATTAAAATGACAATGAGGAAGGGCAGATCCCCGGCAAGGGTGGCTAAAAACGTGTTCCCTCGACGAGTGGAGCCAATCGGAGAGCCGTGAGGCTACGGGAAGGCCGCCATAGTTTCTACCCTCGGGCGAGTAGCTGCTAACCGGCACTCGGAGCCCCCAAGGGCTCCGAACAGCCCTCTCGTCGTCCTCGTCCTCGTCATCGTCGACAGAACCGAAGGGAGAAAAAAAAGAAAAAAAAAGAAAAAAAAAAAAAAAAAAAAAAAAAAAAAAAAAAAAAAAAAAATGCAACTCGGTACGACGCTCGACTCGTGAATGCATAGCCCGTGCGCCGTATCCTCTTATCTTCAGCGAGATTGGAGTAAAGCAGAGAAAAGCGGCATGCCGAGACGCCTCTCCCGCTCCCAGCTTCGGTAATTAAAGTCTTGGGCGTGTAATTATTGCGAAAAAAAAGAAGAGCCGGAAGCTGGCGTACGCCGAACGTTGAATACACGGGCCGCACGAGAATTCGGATGGAAAACCCTTGAGACACGCTGCAGCGCATATTTCGGTTCACTTTTTGTTAATTTTTTTTCGTTCCTATTTTTCCGTTCCTTTCGCCGGAGAGCCTCGTGCAATCACGCATCCTCGAGCGTTCTCTCGTCCCTCGTCGCTTTTTTACGGTCGGGAGAGGGAGAGCCGGAAGCGAGAGGAAGCCGGCTCGGAGCGAGAAGTTTGAGAAACCGAGGGGAAAGACATAACTCTTTGAATAAAAAAAATAAAATAAAATAAATTGAATGAATTCGCAGATAAACCACAGTAAGGTGAATTATCGGGCTGCCGTCAGCGGCTCTTCAGAGCTCGATCTTCCGATCGCCCGGCTGCCCCCGCGGCGTGAGAAATAATAGACGAGCGGAATCCGCGGTGAGCGAGGAGCCTCGGAAGATGCTTCGGTACTTCGGACGTTCGGGAATATTTCCGCCGGAGGGTGGAGGAGCACCGGGGATATTCCTCTCGGCTGAATAGCTCCCCAACGTCGGATAATCTTCGCCGGGTTTAATAATATAAACGCCCGCATTGTTTTAATCAACGGATATCCAGCGTTTATACACCTGCCCTCGCAAAAATATCCCCATCGAAATAATAATTATTCCTCGACATCGGGAAAATAACGGTGCTTGGACTATCGTCTCTAGTGGACCGATTGAAATTAAAGTACCATCGGCAATTCATCCCCGAAAAAAAAATTATGTATATATATATATATATATATATATATATGCATTTATATTCATATAGGGGAGGGCGGGGCAAAACGGGCCAACTAAGCAAATATCGCCGTTACAGCCATATACATGACATCAAATTATTATGTTAGACTACACAATCAAAACTGTGCGGCCATTTTTTACATTCCGGAAAAGAAATCGCGCGGGTCACGATGGGGCAGTTTTCATTTTTTCGAAATATTGGCTTGGTTTCGTAGATCGTAAATACCATCGCCGCAGACAAACCTTTCTGTCTGTCTGTCAGACTGCCCGATTCTGCTCTACCCCGTTTTACCCCATCGATACATCCCGATTTTTTCGCACCGTTTTACTCCGTCGATACGTCCAATTGATTCACCCTATTTTGCCCCATCGATACATCTCGATTTTCTCAGCCCGTTTTGCCTCATCGATACATCCCGATTTTTTGCCCCGTTTTGCCCCACCGCCCCATTTTGCCCCGCTCTCCCCTATATATAGTCCGTGAATTCATTATATTGCGTCGGCTTTATTGAAACGGCCTGTAACCATCGCCGGTCGGCAGGCTTCGAGAGAGGGCTTTGCCATTGCCGGCGTCGTCGTCGTGCGGTCTCCCCGTTTCAAGGTACAATAATATGACGGAAACGTCAGTCAATTAATAAGCATAACGAACCTGACTATAATTTCCGCCCTCGCCGGGTCTCGCCGAGGGAGAGAGGCCGAGGCGGGGATACGGGAGACGGAGAAAGAGGGCGAGACGCGGAGATGAGAGCCCGAGAGAGGAGTCGGGAGCGAACGGGCGGGGGGGTTGGGGGGGGTGTACGATGCGAGGCTGTTCACTCTCGACTACCACAGCGGCAGGAGGCCGCGGCAGCAGGAGTAGGAACGGATGAATGAAGCGCCGGGCATTATGCGGCTTTATGATTGGTCAGATCCGTATCTCGACAGCCGGTTTCCGCTTTTCAATTCCTGCCAAGAGCCTCACGTCAAAACTTCCCGAACGAGACCTTTTAACGGCGTGCACGTGCCACGGCCTCCGCTCCTCTATCTCGGGCTGCGTGCCGCTTGATCCAACACTAGCCTGTTTGCACCGCTCTCTTTTAACTATACCGAGAACCTCCGAGGGATCGCCCCGAGGACCGCGGGCCAATCCCTCAGTGTCATCGACGACCGCTAAGAACGTTAGAAAAAAAAAAATATTTTTGTTAATATTAAGTTCATATTAAGGGTTGTACTTAAACAAAAATCCTCAAAATTTCGCCTGTACCCAGAAAAAGAATTTAATTGACGGCCACTGTTTATTTGGTTTAAGTAAAAAATTTATTTGGTGTAAATACAATATTTACTTAGTTTAAATAAATTATTATTTAAATCAAATAAATATTTTACGTAAACCAAATAAACGATGGCCGTCAAATAATATTTTTTCTGGGTGTGGGAGAGCAAAGTAGATCGATGTCGAAAGTTTCAAGATGCTGCGATGCTGAAAAAAAATCCTCACTTTGAATACAAGGCCTCGGATAGCGGTTGAAATTTTCTCAAAAGTTATCCGCGAGGAAATAAAAGTGGCAAAAAAAATTAATTTTTCGAAAAAGTTTCAATGGTGCCGTAATCTTCGCAACGATGTTCCAGCGATACAGCCGCGGATGCTGTTAACGTCTGGACCACCGTGCGTATCGCGGTGTTAACGGTCCCTCGATGCAAAGAGAGCCGAGGGGGCAGCGAAACGGTTTTATATAACACGATGCAGAGCGAGAGAGCCGGTAAAAAATTAATATTTTTTGTTAATTTTACGGCCAACGGAGATCTCGGATATTACTTTAAAACATTTCTTAAAACTTCGCCTGCGAGAGTAAACGCGATCTATATCCAAAGTTTCAGGATGCTGCGATGCGTTAAAAAAAATCTCACTTTAGATACAGACCTCGGATTACACAGTAAAATAGTTACCAACGTTTCTAGTCCGCAAACGCCCACAATTCTTCTCTCGTTAATTAAAAAAAAATCTTGTCCATTTTACAAAAATGTCTGTCAATTTTACGAATATTTTTTTTGTAAAACGTACAACGAATGCGAGGGAAAAAAAGTGCTGAAAAAGGGAAAATGAATTTTTCAAAAAAGTTTCAAGGGTGCCGTGACCCTCGTAACGATGTTCCAGCGTTACAGCCGCGGATGCTGTTAGCGTCCGGACCCTCGATTCAAAGAGAGCCGCGGGGGTGCCGAAACGGTTTCATTACGCTACGCAGCGAGAGAGCCAGAGAGACGCTAGGTCTATAAAATACCCGGGGATTGTTGCCGGTATCAATCCCGAAGAGGGAAGGGGGAGATCGAATTCGGTGCTCGTCATCTCTCACGGGGGACGAAAGCTATCAGTTTCCTCGGATGGCCAGGCCACCCTTCCATCCCCGACTCTCTCGCCAATCTCTCTCCGCTCCCTCGATGCAGATACTTCGAGCGAAGAACATTTTTTCGGCTCCCCAATCGAGGTTTCCTTAAGGAGGGAGTCTCGCTGCGCGCTGACTTCGCATAAGTTTGACAACAATAAGAGACAATTGCAAGTACTTCTTGATGGTGTAAAAATCTGAAAAAAATCATGTATATTAAAGTACTGAGAAGATTAATTTTGCATAATAATAATTGCAAAATGCTATTAACAAATTCATCAAAAAATTAATCGGTTAACAAATTACCCGGCAACAAAACTTTTTTTTTATGAAAATGACTCGTTTATTTTTCTGAATACGTAT
>JAPYZC010006989.1:0-11905 GCA_030522665.1 Ichneumoninae sp. A BG-2022a | reverse complement strand
GCGTTTCATACGCCTGGCGCCCATCCCGTAAGGGAGAAAAATAAGGGAAGGACTTTCTTGGGGACTGACGGAAGGGTGTGCGAGGAAAGCTCGAATTTCTTCCTACAGTTTATAATACAACGCGCAAGCAGATATAGTTTCAGAATGAACATACGTAATAGATTTTTTTTTATTGTTCACATATCAAATATTGCGCAGGATACATGTAAATATATATTTCAATGGCTATTCGCAGTCTAGAACGCTATAAGTGCTGAAAAAATTAATTATGAGTCGGCCGAACCGAGAGTGCGGAGGGTTACGGTAGCGCGTGAGAACCCCTGCGCGTGCGGCGAACTGGCCGCTGAACTGGCCGCTAGCTTCAGCTTCATTCCGCTGCAGACTGTTTGCTTCTTGCAAGGCGTTGTTGCAGCAATTCAATGTTTTCCACGACCTCATTGGTGTCCAAGCTCCCCGATGAAGAAGAAGGAGAAGGACGACCAGTAGAAGCCTATAATATATAAAATTATTTATACGAGAAATTATTATTTCAATAAGAATGAAAATACTCACTTCGAGTGGAACCTCTCTTCGCAGTACCTCCCGTTCGGCAGACCGTTGGTCGACGAACCGGTTACTCTCGCGATAACTTTGCGAGCTAATCGGTAAGAAATCCTTTCCGAAGAAACTGAGGATCTCAACATCAGACGTTGGTTCAGTAATTGTCGCCGACGTCGACGGAATATCCTCTTCGACATTCATCGGCGGAGCAGAGTTGAGAAGGGATTCTGAATAACAAAAAAATATATATGTAAATTATAATATAAATTAATTGTAATAAAAATATTTTTAAACAATGTCAACTATTATAAAAACCTTTACCCGATGTAGAAGAGGTTGCCGCCCGAGCCCCGAATCGGGTTCGATCCAAGTTTATTTAGTTTATTTCAAGATCTCTGTACAGCCGCAGGAGGAATATCGCCCCTGCGTCCGATACCCAGTCAATAACGTCTATGCCTTCGACTTTTTTTTAATGTTGAGTTACCAATGTGCCATCTTCTTGCGCGTTTAGAATCGACGACAGCAGTAGATATTTGCAATTGTCTTTTCAAATGTTCAAGAACACCTTAGTTCATCGACTGGAAGACAGAAGTTACATTCGGTGGAAAATACGTCAAACTGATATCGTCCTGCTGATTATATATTAAAAAAAATATATATATATATAAGTAAAGTTAAGTGCGTAAAAAGAACTATCATTATTTTTTACGGACTTAACCTTAATTATTATTTTACACCGAATATAGTTAATTCACAGACTGATCACGCACGAAACGCCGTAATTATAAAAACACCGTAATTATAAAATTAAAATTAATAAAAAAAAATAATAATGAAAAAAAATCACAGTATGTATTGTCACGCTAACCCTTTATCTCCCGGTCACTCGGGTGTGACCGAGTAGAGCGCGCGTCCCCCGCGATCGTATTTTTTCTAAGGAATACAAAGAAAGGGCGTTAGGCCTTTCTATTTCGCTCGGGAAAGGCCAAGCCGAGAAGTTTTGCCGACCGCTCAACCTGCGGATGAGAAAGAGGGTGGGGTACGGGGGGCTATACGGCCTCCCAAGAATAACACTGCTCCTTCATCACACAGATAGGGGGTATGGTTTTTTATTATAATATAGGTAGAATATTAATTGGCCACTAATAAGTAACACAAGAATAAACGGCCATAGACCATACCCTGACACAATAATAAATATCTCAATAAACAGAAAAAAATATATTTTACAGGTTCTCGGAAAATAATGCGCAGCGATATGCGGGGAACGAGAAGCGTTCCCGCTGATTAGTAACAATCTTAGCAATAAGCGGGGGACGAGAAGCGTCCTCGCAAATCACGATAAGAGTCAATTTCAGAGTTCTAGACGACTCGTTCGATCGGATCAACTAGACGGTACGACCATTGGCAAAGGCGAGAGACAAGCTCTCTCGCGGCACGGAAGGCGTGGATGCGACTCGAGTTCGCGTTTGTCTCGACTATTAATTACGCGGACTCGACTAATTATCCGTGTCGCAACACCTCGGATTTGATCGTTCCAGACAAAAAAATCCACCCACCGGAGAATACTGTCCGTGGACGAGATGACGGCCTCTTCCTTCGTCTCCTTCTCGATCTTTTCCCACAGGAACCAACGATCTCTCCGTTATTCGAAACTTTGCCTATCCGGCTCGACACCCAACGAACAAGTGGCGAGCGTCTCGCTCGCCGGTCCCTTCGAATTTCGACCCAGGGGAGGGGGATGCGAGGAAGACCCCGCGCCCCCCTCTCTCCCAGTTTTACGCGAGGTATGTTTCTCGGACGAGCAGCTGATCCTCGCTGCCTCGAACGTGCGGAAGCCGATCCCGGCGCGACCGACTTTACCGGCCCTCCAGGCCGTAGCCTCCAGGCCGTAGTAGCGGCGACGGCTCGTGACGTCGTCGCGCGGATCCCCATGGCTTCCTCTCGAGGCCTGGCGTCGTGGCGGAGTACAGGTCAGCGTCCTCTTCGGCGAAGTTGCACTCCGCCAAGCCAGGCCGCTCTCCCTCGGTGTGGGCTGTCGGGGTCGCTGTATCCTTCAGGAACGGTGCATCCGGGGGTTTCCATCCCCCCGGTGGGACTTCGCGATTTCTCCGGCGTTTCTCTCCTTTCCGAGGTGCTCGACATGAAAAAGGATAACCACCGACATGATTTATTGTTCTTTTTACCCCGGGGTCGTCCCGTCGATCCGACGAACGGTCTGACGATCGCTTCTCTTTTTGATCTCTCAAATACCCAATTTTCCCTACGCTGCCTCGAGGCTTGGACTTGTTGGCTGGCTGGGTGAAACGTTGCCACGCTGAGGGGGAGGGGGGAATTGCAACGCGGGCGTGAAACGCCACGTTACAGTATATAGTGTTCGAAGCTGATTCGTAGCGAAACGCATAAGGTTTGGGAGATCGTTCGCTGAAATTTCGATATGGACAAACACTATTTTTTCCGAAAAGTCTTTATCTCTGTGAAATCGCATCGCATCGTAACAAAACCTGAAAAAAGACACAGCCCACGATTCAAAGAAACTACTTGCCAAATTTTATCAACAGATTTTTTTGTCGATTCGGAGAACACTGGAGAACAGTGGATACCAAGGAAACGCGAAGTCCCGCGATCGCCGTGAAACGCATAACTCCCGTCTTTTTGCCCTAGCGGCCAGTCGGGAGTTAAAAACATTTCGGTTCAGAGTGTGACGGCGCATTGTCTACTATTAATGAAGCTTTGATTAATACAACAATTGGCACGAATTGTACCTCGTACCACTCATCGAACAGACCGGAATTTATCCATGCGCGAGTCTGATTCTTGTAAAACACCGGTAAATGTTCGGGATTTATATTCTTAAAAGCTCTCGGTTCTTTCAATTTCCAAATTACTATTACTGGTAATTTGAGGGATCCTGAAGAATTACTGCATATCATCATCGTCAAACGGTCATTGTTTTCGGTTCCACCAACGACAGTTGTCGTCGCCCAGATAGATAAGCGCCATGAAAAGTAGCAACATTGGCGCAATATTTGCGACATGTGTAGCACATGTCGTAATTATTGCGCCAACTGCTACGTTTCGTGGCTCTTGTCTATCAGGGCGGTAGCATCGTAAAATACAAACCCGTTTCATCGCAGTTGAACACTTGATCGCGGGTTAGTTCTTTCTCTTCTATTACGTTCTTCAACTTCTCAATAAAATCTTGTATAGCCTATGTATCTGCTAACAATTTTTCACCGCAGATCGAAAGCTATCGTATGCCGTATCGAGATTTCCAGCGAGTAAGCCAATTGTGATTTGCCGCGAAAGAGTCGGCGCCACCAAATTTTTTATTAAACGCAAATTATGATCTCGATGCTTCACCCACTTACAACGAATCGACGCGTCAAGGCCTTTTTGGCGAGCTATTTCTGCTACAAATTTATTTGTGCTATTTAGCTGACGAAGAATTTCTAATTTGTCCCGCATCGTTTTTGGCACTGGATTTGTATTCACATCTTCATTATACCTTTTCGCCCTCATAATGAATACTGTATTGAGACTAGAGATGGGCGCCGATTTTGTGACCGGTCATTTTTTTGTCAATTGACTGTCACGTGACCGTCAATTGACGGGTCCGAAAATCTCCGCGGAGCCAACTTAAAAATTAATAAAGTACCAATCTCATTAAACAGAAAAAAATGAATTTAACATTCATTTTATAATATTGTTTTCATTGATGAATTAATTGATAAAATATGAAAATACGAATGGTTACGAAGTAAAGCAGAAAAAAAATCGTTTGAAACAAACCTAGAGTGCTAAAAAGTTGAATAGATGTTTTTCGCTGTTTTGACCATATTTGTGACCCCGAACAAAAATGACGGTCATGGCACAACAAACATTTTCTGGAACCGAAAAAGACGGTCAATGGACGGTCATTTTTTGGTTAATTGACGATTTCGAAAAATGACGGTCATGGCACATCTCTAATTGAGACGTGTCTGTCGTCCCCCGGGCTAGAGCCGGACCTGAGCGACGCGACACAGGGCACCCGAAGACCCCCACTTGACAGGCCGGTGATAGATCGTTCTAGAACGTTCGAGAATGTCTCCCCACGCGAGCGCTCGCGGCGCGCGCCGAGAGTACACCGCCGTGGGGGAGCCGCTAGTGGGGACTCGCGCACGGTAGGGAGAGCAAGAATGCCGGGCGCAACGCCGGCAGCCGGTATATAAGGCGGTGCATGGCACCCGAAAGGCAATTATTATTTCTCGACGGTGACGAAGAGAAGGTAATTCGGAACCCCCTTTCCTACTAGTCCTGTCAGCTTGTGGTGAAATAAGCATAGACAGTGTACCATCCGAGATTCTAGGAGTAAACGGTGGTGACGTCGGCCATCCTAGCTGTCTCATCCCCGTAACTAGAACAATTAGTCAGGTAACCCGACGGAACTAACCCGGAAGCAAGTACCGGTGGGGTGGTGGTGACACCACGGACCACGCAGCTCTCGTGGAAGCGAAAGTTTCGACTGAGGTCCCGGCCGGAGGTCCACACTTACGGTGCGAATTCCAGGTCTGGAAGATTGGAGGTATAGGGGAGACCGGGGCAAAATGGCACAGCGGGGCAAAACGGGACAGCGTGGGCAAAACTCAATTTTCCAATGATCTTTGGATGCCCCATTTTGTCTCAACGATACATCCGGATTTTCAAACCCGTTGTGCCCCACGTACCACCATAGACGTCATCCAAACGTCATTGCAGAATTGAGTTTTGTCTCATTATCCCGTTTTGCCCCGGTGTGCCATTTTGCTCCGCGCTCCCCTAACAAAGAGCACATCATACCAGATTTAGCAACAATGCAGAATTCAATGCAGAGTCAGGAAGTAAAGAATCGGAATACAAAGAGTAGTAAGGTAAATTATGATCTTAAAGAAATAGAAATTTAGAGTTGCTGTTTGTACTGGAAATCTCATAGAGATGGGTCAACGCTTTGTATCTTCCTCGTTAATAAAACGACGCTAAGAAGAAATTTTATCATCTTTTTTTGTATCACATTTCTTAAGATTTTCAATAAACAATTAATTTTATATTTCAACCGACCGCCTACAAATAATTTATCGCTCGTCCCGAAGCCCAACGTTCAGAAGTTCCCTCGCATATAAAGCTAGGCCTAAAAGTGGAACGTTACAGTATATAGAAATATCTCACCAAACAATAACTTGAGCCCTTCAAATATAATAAAGCCACTGCAAATAATGTATCAAGCTGCGAACCACGTGCAGACGCGTTGACGACGAGCTACAACCACGAGCTACGAGGCAAGCGTGCGTCGCCAGGATGTGGTGGGGGCAGGGTGTCGAGAACGGCAGTGGTGTAGTGGGAGTAGGCTACTGAGCACTGCCGTCGGGAAAAAGTCCGTGCCCGAGTAGGCCGTGCTGGGTGCTGTATCTAGGCCTCCAGCAACTGGACGAATAAGAGCATATTATTCGTCCGTCAAGTGCCCGATATCTTCTATTTTCTGGAATCAAGCTGAGAAAAGCTCTTTTTTTACAGATCTTACCGCTTACGTAACTAATATTATACGTGTTTTCATCCTAATTGAGAATCGTTTTCCCCATTCGAAAGTGGAAACTTGTAATTTAACAAGATTTATACGAAAAACGTTCCACAACAGCAATTTTAACGATCACAATCGAATGATTGTCGTGGATTTTGCAATTGTGAATTGAGTTGGTGAAGAATTCCTTCATGATGTTCTATCATTCGCACTGCGAAATTATTATAATTGTGATCGACAACAAAGAGTAGCGGTCTTTACAAGTATTATAACGACCCTATGAGCGGAGAAGAACAAAGAAGCCGAACATATTCGTATGATTTATATAATCGAAGACGCGTAATCTTGAATGGCGATTTCTATGTGAGATAGTTTGAATTCAACTAAAAAAAACATAGAAAACACAACAAAGTGGAATAAATAAAAAAAAACTTAAAAAATTAAATCACCCTAGCAATTTGAGTAACCGTTGTTTTAACAGAAAAATAACCGAAAAAACAACCGCTATTTCAGGTCACTTTGTACACCGTTGAAATAACCGCAAAATATACATACGTGCGAAGAGCTCATGCTGCCTGTGCTTGCGAACGGTCGTTTTTTGTTTGTTGAGTAACCTAAAAAATATTCGCAGCAGTAACCGCAAAAAAGCTTGCAGAGCGGTTATTATCGACGACAAGTACCGTAAAAATAACTTTCAAAATACCCGCAGGAAAGAGGTTCGACAGTTATTGTTCACTAAAATAACCGTATTAGTAATCGCAAATGAATCTGCAGATAGGTTACTGTTTACGACAAGTAACCATAAAAATAACTTTCAAAATATTCGCAGTGAAGAGGTCCGACAGTTATTGGCGACGACGGAATAACCCACCAGTCACTCAATTTTTTTTTATGGTGGTTAGTACGTAACAAAAAAAGGTTTGGAAATATTGGAATAAAATTGGTTCGAATTATCATCGTGAATGATATAAATTTAAGATACAATACTATATGGCGCATTTCAGAGAAAGAAATAAACCTAACGACCTAAAGTTGGGCTGGAGCTCGCGACCTTTCTCATGCTAACCTAGAACCTCAACACTATGCTACCGCATATCATTTGACTTTTCCTCATTTCTAGCAAGATTTGAACGAAGCAAAAGTTTTCATAACCGTTGGGCCCTAGTGTTGGCCTTACGTAGTTCTTGTAGAGTCTCCCGAAGAGAGCCCGCATCTTATGATGTAGAGGAGCGAGTTTGCCTTCTTGACCGTTACTGCCACGTTTTCCCTCCACTTTAGGTCCTCGCGATGGCGATTCCGATGTCTTTCTGATCGTCCACCGTCTGCAGCGTTCACCCCTCTATCTCATAATCTTGACATGGATTTCGTCTTCCGATATGCATTACTGCGCATTTATTCGCGTTCAGTGGTAGTAGCCATTTATTGGTCCATTGATTTAGATTGTTGAGGTCCTCCTGTAGGTTCTGATTCAGGGGGTTCCCAAAGGATTTGGTATCATCCGCAAACATCGAAGTTGTTGATTTGAGAAGGCACGGGAGCTCGTTGACGTAGAGAATGAATAACAGAGGTACATCCAGGAGTACCTGCGGCACTCCAATCGTGAGTTTTCTTTATGATGATAGAGCCTCCCAAACAGTCACTTTAAACGTTCTTCCTGCCCGGATCCAACCGAGCAGCTTCTCCCTAATTCCGAGATGCTCCAGCTTCTGCAGCAGGTGACGATGCGGGACTTTATCGAAGGCCTTTTTGTAGTCGATGTGACGGATATACACGGGTGTCCAAATTTTTTAAAAAATAAAATGTTAAAACTTCTTTTTTTATTTTATTTTTTCAATGTAGGCGTGTTTGCGTGGTATTGCCTCTTCTGACACCAAATGTGACGGACGGCCGCTTGGATCTTATGATATTCAATGAAACTTCACGTTGGATAAAATGTGTAAGTCTTTTATTACTTGTAGAAATGAATCGGGAGAGTGTACCGCACTGGTCGTCGGTCGGAGCTGAACTGCCGTGAAGCGGGCGTGAAGCTGAGGGCCTCGCGCTCGCTTGACAATGGAATAAAGAGTCGCAGAGTGTTTAGTCTATTCGATAAGTGGATGCTCGCGGTGGTCCGGATGCGCGATAGCCTTAAGAGCTTCTTTGAAGAGCGTATCGAACGGAAACCCCGTATCGATATGCTCGAATAAATATTAAAGTCGATTGAGACAAAATATGAGGCTGCGGCCGTTACATCGAGATAGATGATATCTATCGGCTCTCGATCAAAGGCCGGCGGCCAGTCCTTCGTTGTTAATAGCAGATTCGTCAGTACTGATTTCCCGGGGAGGAATCCATGCTTTTTTGGCGGCAGCAAATTTTATTCGTCGCAGAAGTCTCGTAACCGGCCCACGACGACTCTTTCCGTGACCTTACACACCATGGATGTCAGCGATATTGGCCTGTAGTTTACTACCTGCATTCTATATCCTTTCTTGAATATCGGCGTCACGTTTACTTCCAGCCAGTCCTGTAGTACCCCCCGTCGAAACTTGTTTGCATTATGTGCTTTAGAACTGGGGCGAAAGGATTACTTAGGCTCTTAAGGGGTTGAGGGTGGAATCCACCCGCCCCGGGGGACGACTTTCCTTGTAGCGCAGTTAATATTTTTGCTACTTCCCCGTCGGAGAACCGAACCTCCTCGATTGATTCTTCGACTCGATTTGTTTCGCGAAGATATCTGCAATGGCTATCGACTCGTCGACTATTTCTCCTTGACGGCTGTAGGGTAAAAGTGGTGAATATGGCCCACCTCGATTAACACGTAAATCAATGATATATGGACCGGGCCATATTCCCTACTTTTACCCTATATAGACATTGTGGAGTTGTTGCCCTTCCCGACCGTTATAGGTAATTGTAGAACGGTTTTGGCCCCTGATCGATCAATTTCTCCTCAAATCTTTGCCTCGCCGCCCTGATTGCTGCTGTCGCCTGATTTTGCAGATTCTTGTAGGCACTATAATTTTCTTCAGTGTTCGAGTCTGTGTACTTTTTCCATGCCCGTGTGTTCAAGAATTGGGCGCTCAAAGTAGCTGCGCGTGTTAGGCGAGCGACCGCTGCACCTTCAGGCCGCCTCTCGGCAAGACTCACGCGTGCCGTTGGCGCATGCGTAACAGCTCTCGGCGCAAGCGGCACGGTCTTCGTATGCCATGAGTAACAGGTTTCATGATCATCTACGCGTAATGGCTGACACGGGTCACCACGTGCTCGGGTAGATCGCCGTTTATCATCGGCCTTTGTCATCACGGATCGGCTCACAAAACTTAATTATCGCGCAGTATATCTCATCAGGTTTTTACATCTTAGTTCGGTACTCTCACAGTTATGCGTACTCATTAAATCGGTTCTCGCAGGTGTTCTTTCAGATTCGCTCTTGGCGTAATCGCTTCGAAGACGCTCACTTGCTCAACAGGTGCTTTGCGGCGATACAGAGCCACGGGTACTTTCTCACCCGACGATTACAGCGATTCTCATGTGATCTAAGTAGCTCATCGGGATTGCTCAATGCGGACTTCTCACTTGTTATTGTTACTCGGTACACCTCATGGTCAGTAGTTTAGTCATTTGTACAGTGTTTTTTGCACACATTTACTATCGTTCTGTTGTTTATAAATAAAGAGTTTATTTTGCACTGTTAATAACGTTGTGAATTTATTTATCCCCGTTCCGCTATATCTCATTCTCGTAGATTCTCAATCATTGTGCCTTTGGTTTGATGAAGCTACAGTTTTCTCGTTCCATCCACGGTTTTCGGATCTTCAAATGGCTTCCACGAAGGTTTTCCACAGTCTTCAGGCCCTCCTTCGGTCCCCGTAAGAATTTCCGAGCGCATTCCGATCATAGCGGCGACTCTCGAGTAATCCGCTGCCGTATGATCCCGCCTGACTCGTTTACTCTTGCTGTGAGTCACACTTGCGTTTTCGAGTTGGGTTTCGGCGAGGATGTCGACATGATCACGCGTCCCGATAGGTTGATGATGGTCAATCATAGCCATAAATTGTTCTTCGTTCGTAAGGAGTAGGACCAGGCACGACAGTTCCTGTCCTTGTCTGATCCTCGTCGGTTGCCTTACTTCCTGCGTGCGGCTACTGTTCGTGAAGAAGGCTAGGAAGTCCTGTTCTTCAGCGTTTGAGGAATGTGATTGCAGTGTCTCCCAGTCGATACCCGGGTAATTGAAATCCCCCAGTATTAGGGCCGGTCCTGACCCCAAAGCCCCCTCCAGCACGTCCACAATCATTCGGTTTTCCTCCTCGATAGTCTGAGGCGACCGATATATCTCTCCGACCAACAAGTGGAAGCCTGTAAAAGATAGCTCGATCCATATGCTTTCGGTGCCACCTCGTTCGTCCAGACTGGCGGCGGAGCGCGGACGTCCCCTTTCCCACTACTTCCTGCGCTACGTAGACAGCTACTTCTCCTCGTTGTTCTTCACGAACAGCTAGTAGCCTGGCATTTCGATAAGCGAATCCGGCATCTCCTTTGTAAGATATGTTTCCGTGAGTACAATGATGTCCGGACATAACTCCTGTATCGTTGCCATAAATTCATCGATTATTGCCGTAAGTGATGCCAAGCTAGTATAAAGTGTCTTAATCCGTAGTAGCCCTCTCGCTACTTTTTTGTTCCCCGAGGTCCCTCTGTCGCTTGGGATTTTTCCACAATCGTGAGTTTTTCGTTCACGTACCTTATCGTGAGCTCCTTATCCGTCGCTGCCTGCTTTTTTGTGAGCTCTGCCCTCACCTGGATTAGATACGCTCGTTGCTTCACCATCACTTGTCATTTTAATCCGCTTCCATTCGAGCTGCTGGTGCGTTTGCGGTGCCTCGACGTTTCATTGATTCCGCAATGATTTCTTCCGGATTCTACGACCTTATTCTTCCGGATGCTTCGACGGCTTCAGATTATCGAGCATTTAATCGTCTTCATTCTTGACTAATTCCGTCAATTCTCGACCTCCAGAAGTCGCGACTGGCCGATCATTCAGTAGTTGCAGTGATTCCAAAATCTCAACAGGACAGTCACTCCAGTCTTTATTATATCTAGTGACTGTCGATCCTTCAAAGTTTAGCCCCCTATTTCCGATGAACGCGGATATTCCCCACCTTTTTGAACTCGATCGTCGATTAAACGCTTCGATTTCGTAATCTCGATCGTATCAGGTACTGCAGTCTTCATCACCTCTGGCGACAACCGGAACTCCGAAATTTCGTTCCCATTACCCGATGAACACGGATATTCTCCACTCATTCAAACGAGATCGTCGATTGAACACTCCGCGTTCAAAATTTCAGCCGTGTCATCTACCGCAGTCTCTATCACATCGCGTTGATCTTCGAAAACGTCACATTCTGAGTCTGATGTGTGCGGAAGTTTTTTCGTCTCTCGATCGTCGATAACACGCAGCGATTTACGCATTTGCGGTATCAGGGACGTCATCCATACAGACAGATACGACATTAATTTCCTCGCTGAAACCCGGCGTGCGATTTGCTTGCCACGCGGTTTTTAGATCGACTAATTGCTATAAACGTGAACAAAACTTCTTGCCCGTTGCTTCCGCAGCCAAACCAGCTAACTCTACATACTACGAAAGCTTTCGAATATCGTTCATGTTCCGAGAGAATTCGATGTTTTGGAACCGCTAAAGATATAGTCGCCAAGGGAATGTCGAAATTTTAATTCTCCCTGATGTCAAAAAAGTTGAAAATTGAAATTTTCATATCGCTTCCTCATAAAGTTGAAAATCGAAATTTTCAAATCGCTTCCTCATAAAAGCTGAAAATTGAAACT
>JAPYZC010006987.1:0-16587 GCA_030522665.1 Ichneumoninae sp. A BG-2022a | reverse complement strand
GAGCGAGAGAGAGAGCGAGAGAGAGAGCGAGAGAGAGAGCGAGAGAGAGAGCGAGAGAGAGAGCGAGAGAGAGAGCGAGAGAGAGAGCGAGAGAGAGAGAGAGAGAGAGCGAGAGAGAGAGCGAGAGAGAGCGAGAGAGAGCGAGAGAGAGCGAGAGAGAGAGAGTCCCTGTCCCTAGGGTGCAGTATCCGCCCCAACCTCTAGCAGGAGCACCTCGGTGACCCTTTCACACTCACTGTGAAGTCACCTTAGTTGAAACACAGAGATATTATGTATGTCTTCGTTACAATTGCCTGCAGCCTTTCGGGTCGCATGGTTCTCAATCTGCAGCAGGCCAATTAAATAACGAATGAGCAATTGGTGTATTTATCATTAATTCTTTTTATCACTCCACTAGAGTGTCGGAATGGGCGGTGTGGTTTTTCTTCCTTCTCCTATCGTTATTTTCAATGGAATTACTTTGTCTCACGTTTTACGCTTTTTTCCCCCATAATCTCGGTACTATTTTCATCGATACGTAACCCCACTACCAAATGCGTTTAACTGTCTAGGATTTCGGAAAAACGCGCATATTTCGTAGCCGTCTGTGAGTGTCTTCGTGCGATTCTCTACACGTGTGATTCGCTCATTCCACGAACATATTAAAGTAGTCCTGGTAGTTTCGTCGTAGAGTGCGGAGAGTCGAAATACCTCGTCCCAGATTACCCTTCACTCCTGAGAACCGCAGTTATTTTATTCACCACCAACCGTATTTCGACCGAACTCTCTCGAACAATATCAATATCGGAATTAATCATGGCACATTACGCATTTTCAACCGCGTCCCGTAAGAACAGCCTTGTCGCAACGCAATCGTCATAGTAGAGCCCGCACGCACTTAACCCGAGCCGTAGCGGCACACGGGGGTGTAATAGCGAACGGGCACTCCCCGGACATAGCTCAAGCCGGCCGCACCGAGAGTCCTACGTGCCGCCCTCCTTAGTACTGACGCTGCCCGTTTTGGGGCTGTTGTGCCGAGTCGTGTAGCCGTAACCACCACGCCGCCTCCACCACCACCACTACCATCCGCTGCCGCTTCCACCGCTACGAGTCACCACCCCCCTCAAGTTCCCGTCTTCGTCGCTACTACCGCCTCCATTACTACCACATCCACTCGACGCTCCCGTCTTCGTTGCTACTACCGCCTCCATTACTATCACATCCACTCGGCGCTCCCGTCGTCGCCGCTGCCAGCGCTGCGAGCGGGCTTTCTTCCACCCTACATCTTCCATCCTCCCACCAACACTCACGATCTCCACCAACACTCCCGACTCTCCGCTTCGTGGATACAACGTGAGACAATTTCCCCGCCGCACAACCACCGTGCACACCCCAGGAGCCAATACCAACCCATGTGGAAGCTCCGACGAGACGTCCGACGATCGCTCGCGAGTCCGCCCGAAGTCGACCGAGCGTCTGGACTCGCGTACCTCTTCCCCCCAACCCGCCCGCACCCCGCGCTGCTTCTACACCACCGTGGATTCACCACCGCGCCCCTCGACTATCGAGATTCCTTGCGTCGAGGTGACGAGGGCAACGCAACCGTCGACGCTGCTGATGCTGGTGCTATGTCATGTGCGGCGGCAGCACCTACAGGACGATGTCGATGTTCGCGGAACGGCACCAGCTCGACCGAGGCGGTGCTGAGTGTTCGGATAAAAGCGGCTTATTGCATATTGTGCGAACGAGGCACGTTCGATGCGGATAGAGACGAAGAGACTACCATCTCTTTTTTGATACTGTGGAGATTCGTTCTGAACTCGAGGCTTGTAGTTGGTTATGCTCGTTAAGTTCTACGTTATTTTTTTTTCGTTGATGTCAGAAGGTACTCTTTCTAAAAAAATTATTGGAAAATTAGACTTCGAAAGCCGAGTGGTAACATACGGATTTTAAAAAAGGAGGGCTTTTTTAAATAAAACGAGCTGTTGCAAAAATCGGAAACAACTTAAATCATAAGAGCTAAGTAATGGTTTAAAGATAAGGAAGGATGAAAGAAAAGAAAGGAAGAAAAAGATGGTTTAAGTTTTGTCGATTAATTATTATTAATGTGTTATTGTTATTATTATTATTATTATTATTATTATTATTATTATTATTATTATTATTATTATTGTTATTATTATTATTATTATTATTATTATTATTATTATTATTATTATCAACATTAGATTTTTTTGTTTTGCAGTGTGCCCGAGCTGACAAACGACGAATATAACAATTAAACCGCCGCCGATCAGATATTATTATCAAAAAACGATCTTGAACGAACGAGTGCGTTCGAAAACCAAAAAAAACTGGTGCGCCAAGTTTTTGTATAACGACTCCGTGTACTATTGTTCGATTGATAGATATTATGAAGCATTTTGTTTTTATTTTCGTATTTTTTATAATTATTTTCTGCATAGTCTTCAGTTCATAATACTATACTACATGCTTAGTATGTATAATAACATTTGTATATCCCTACTTAGCTCACATGATTAACATTTTTTCCGATTTTAGTTTTGAGTGATTATTTTGATGAACATTTTTTGGAAGAGTAATGTTTTTACTTTTAAAAAATTTTTTTGATAAACTACTTCTTTGGAAGACAATAAACTTTAAGTATTTGGCGTACCATTTATTGGTTAAAAAAAAATTATTTCAGCAATTTTTTGTACTTCAGTAGATCATTGATCAACAACATATGAAGATACGTGAACAGAAAAAATTGAAAACAAATAATTAATTATAAATTAAGACGAATAAATCGCGGATCTATTAAAGAAATGTTAATAAAATTTTTTCGATAATTGGAAATTCTTTACGCGACAATTTTTTCAAGACTTTTCATAAATTTCTTGCATTCGTTTCACTAATTTTTCGCATATTTCGATCAAATTTATTTTTCACGCTTTTCAATAAGTGATACACTGAATAAATTTAATAATTTTACCGACTGTCTAATAACCGCAGCAATCGACAGATGTGCAGAGACGTTCGCAGCGACGCGCATGTGCAATGGTAGAACCCGACACATTTTGCGTCAACTGAGCCCAACAACAAAATAATTTTTATCGGATTGTTCCTTTACCTAAATAATAATATGGACCAAGTTTGATGTCAATCGTTTCTTTTTCGTTCGTTTAAACAATTTATTATTTAAATAATGTTTAGTAACACTTTCTTACCGACAATATTGTTCCTTTACCTAAATAAAAATATTGACAAAGTTTCATGTCAATCGGTTCATATTTTACAATTATTTCTTCAAGCAATATTCAATTCGTTCAAACAATAATAAGCAACCAATGTTTTACCGGAAACATTGATCTGTTCTCTGAATGGTGGCAATCGACGGACTAACTGCAGCAGTCGAAAGACGAGCCAGCTGGCACAGCGAACGCATGCGCTGATGTGTCCGTATCTCCGTATTCACAGCAGTTACATTGTAAAAAGATGTTATGTAATTTACAACACGTTTAATATACAAAGTTATATGAAATATACAACCTCGGTATATGAAATTAGAAATCATATACATTGTATTAGAATTTTTATAATTTAATCTTAAATGCAATACCTGTATATTAAAATGACCGGTGATGGCATTGAAAATGAAGATATCCATATATGAAAATTATGTTATTATTACAAATACTATACAAATAATATTGCTTTTAATATACCGGTAACGCAATATTCTTACATAGGTGTCAATGAAATTTCGTATACTTGATATGCATATACATTTATGAATTTTCAAACAGACATTTTTTACAGTGTAGTTTTCCAAGTGCAATAAATGTCACTTATTTAACGAACTTATTTCTACGATATTTCGAATTCCCATTTTACGAATTTATTTTTACTAGCAAAAAATCCTAAGAAGTGCCGCATTCGACGTTTGTACCAAAAACAATGTGGCACATCTTAAACTTAATTGTCAGCAACCGCCGATCGGTGAATTTTTTTATCGTTCAAAATATACAGTTCTACGAGGTGGGAGCTTGATGCTACACGCGTGATGTTTTTTAAATTGCCTTCAATCACGAGATCCTGTAGTAATTCGGAATTTTTTGGAGCATGTAATTTCAGTTGGTTGCGCAGAGTCCTCTTTACCGACTCCTAACGGCAATTTCGCCTGTGATGCATCCGAAAGCGATCGTACTCCTTCAGCAAATATGAGGCATACTTTATCAACCGGGCCACTTTTTTCAGATGTTTTTTCAAACTCAGATGTTTGAAAAAACATATGGACCTATATGGACCACATGGCGGTGTTGAATTTAACATCGTTTTTTTTTACAGTACCGCGATCGAATCTCCACCAATGCCAAAAATTTGATATCGTTTTTCAGAATATAATTTGCATTAATTGATAGAGTAATTACATTGCATGCGTGAAAAACTAGCAAAGGTACTGCAAAACAATATTTTGTACTATTTCCAAAATAGCTGGACTGTATATTGCAAAAATATGTAACATATATTATTTGTATATATAAGCGATATAGAAAGTATATATGTGTTATATATTTTGCACATATGAATGATGTATAAAGGATTATATCTGTAATAAATCCAAAAATATACTTCACGTATATTTACCGAATACGTAATGGCTCGAAAAATGTTATATTAAGTTATATACTTGGAATACATTTTTAATATATCAGAAGTGTATCAGATAGATTTTTACTATATGTCAATATGTATCCATAAGTATACTTTTTTCATATAATTAATTTTTATGGGTCTATCTAATTTTGTGGTTTTTGGATATTGGAAATACATGGGACACAAAGCTGACGTCCGACGATTCGTATTTATAAACGCTACCGGGTGAATTCAATGAGAGCATCAAATAAAAACATCTCGACCATACGAAGTGATGCTTTTTCCTCTCACAGATTCCGACCGAATATAGTGCGCATAGTGGTAGACAACGTCTGCACTTAAGGTAGTACTTGCGGACAGTCTGACACCACATGAGATCAGAGAGCATTGAGAGAGGAATTGTGAATACTTCTCGACGGGATAAAAAACGAAAAAAATCAAGCATATGGAAGGTGCTGAAAATATTGATTTTGCATGGTAATAATTCCATAACGTTGTTAACAAATTAATGAAAAAAATTGCTCAACGAATCACCCGGTAACCTACCTTTTTCAAAAATGAAAACGTTTTGTTCATTTTTCTGAATACGTGTGATTTTTGAAAATTTCATTTTGTAGTTAATGAAAAACGCAATTTAAAACAAGTCGCTTCGCGGCTCGTTGAGGGGCTCCGACCCCAAACGCTCCAAAAAATGTCCCTCGGGGACATTATTAAGGCACTCGCAGATTGGTACGCACGTAGCGTTTCGCACTCCGCTTTTGTTGTATAAATGCGGTATTCCATACGGTTTCGTTTAAGATCGATTTTTCATTTAAAAAATCCCTTTTTTTAATGAAAAATCCCCAATCCCTTTTTTATTTGATTTTTTAACACCCATTATTGTGGATAGTGTCACAGTTTTTATAAAATCCAATGGAAAGTAATAAATATCTCTCTTTTTTTATGAAAAATCGATCTTAAACGGAGCATAGCTATCAAACGGGGGTCCCGCCCATCAAAAAAAAAATATAAGATCACTCTACACACTTGAGTGTATATTCTGGAATTTTTTAAGAAAAATCAAACATAACATATTGGCTGAAAAAAATATATTTTAGTCTATTTTTTATAGAAATAGACGTTTATTGTATTCAAAAAATCTACAAAATTTTGTTTTCAAAAGTTCATTTAAAACTGCAACTTTTATGTCATAAGCGTTTTTTTTGCGGCTAATAGTTTTTAAGATATAGGGGTTTTTAAAGAAAGTTCATTTTTTCGATATCTTAAAAAAATACGATCCGAAAATTCTGAAAAAAATTACAAAAACCCCTCGTAAATAATCATGAATTGTGGTGAAATTACAATTTTGTTGGAGAGGGTCGGGTTTTTGACCGTTCGAAACCGTATGGAATGCCTCAAGTATATCTGATTGTAAAAAAATTGCAAAAAAGCTTCACTTTTTCGCAATAAGCACGACCGTCTGTTGTTGCGGTCCATTATAATACTTGCCTCGTTTCTATGTTGTGACTAACATTAGAAGGGCGGGATTTTCTGTATACAAGATACAATATACAAGATAGAAGATCAGCACCCGCAAAAAAAGCCGTATCATAGGCTTTTTTTGCGGGTGCTGATATTCGACGGTATAAAGAAAAATGTTATAATATCCGCTTTATGATATAAAGAGGATATTTCTGTTTCATGTAAGAATGTATGTTTGATCGTCGAGGGTCAGCACCATAAAAAAAGAAAATTAATTTCAGATTTCACCGATCGCGGTACTTCATATGCTGATTAAGAACAAATTTGGAGTGTATCTAAAATTTGAAGCCCTTTGATTAAATCGTTTGGTTGATAGAATGGATAAAGACCCAAAACAAACATTTCTTTAGTATTTTTGTGCCTTATACTTTAAAATAGTTGAAGCGATTGAGTTGTAAGTCTTCGTAGATCGCCTAGGATCTATATATGTCCTGTACACAAAATTTGAGTTATTTTGTTCAAGTCGTTTAAGCAATATCGTGAATAAAATTTCGTTTAAATAAACATAAAATATATATATATATATATATATATATTTCTTCAGTATTTTTGTGTCTTCTGTTTGGGCATGGCTGAAGCGATTAAGCTGCAAATCTTAGTGGACCATCTGGGACTAATATATAACGAGGACACGGCATTGGAGCTAGATCGGTAGAGCCGTTCACTTTTTACAGTGGATAAAATTTCGTTAAATTTTTTTTTTAATATATGCGATTAAGCTGCAAATCTTAGTGGACCATCTGGGCCTAAAATATGATAAGCACATGGAATTGGAGCTAAATAGGTAGAGCCGTTCACTTGTTACAGTGGATAAACACATATATACACACATACGCATACACACACCCCTAAAAACTATCGAAATCCCTTACAAAATGTCAAAACGTAAAGTTATACTGGTATTGTTTAGTTTAAACAGATTTTGCGATGATGAATGTATAAGGCACTTCTTCTGAAACAAATGTATAAGGCAAAATTCTGAAACAAAAATTCATACGTATTCAAAAAAATTTACAAAGCGTTTTCATATGAACAAAACGTAGCTCGCGGAAGGATTTGTTGAACAATTTTTTGCAAAAATGTGATATTTTGCGTATTTCGAACAAATTTCTTTGCTTTCCGATGGCATCGCGAAAAAGCGCAGGTGCCTATCGTGATCTACAGCAAGACATACACAAGACGATGGATATGGCGCGATTAAAAGGCTAAATAAAGCGGTAAGCTAAATAAAATCGAAAGTACAAAAAAAAATCAGGAACACATACTTCCATGTATTTTTTAGAGACAAGCGCAGATCCGACAAAGTAAAGCGTGACGAGGGAGAATTTTTTTACGCTCTGAACCTGAATCGATCAGCCGTTTTGCATGAAAGTCTAACGAGACATTGACGTTGAAAAAAGTCGAAAATTGAAATTTTCATATCACTTCCTCATATAAGTTGAAAATTGAAATTCCTACATCGCTTTCACACAAAAGTTGAAAATTGAAGTTATTACATCGCTTTCACAGAACAGATGGAAATTGAAATTTTCATATCGCTTTCTCATAATGTTCCTTTATTCGCGAAGCTTCCTCTACAAGGAAGCCAAAAATATAGACAGTGCTTCCTCATAGAAAATACTTCGCGAATCAAGGAACGTTATGAGGAAGCATTATGCAAATTTCAATTCCCAACTTTTCTGAGAAAGCGTTATAATAATTTCAATTTTCAACTTTAATGAGGAAGCGATATGAAAATATCAATTTTCAATTTTTTTCTTTAATTTGTTACTAACAATTTGGAATGATTATTATACTAAATTAATATTTTCAGCACGTTCCCCGTGCTTGATTTTTTCAGATTTGTATCCCATCGAGAAGTATTCGCAATTCTCTCTGAACTCACGTGAGGTCGGTCTGTCCGCAAGTACTACCTTAAGTGACCTACGGTTCACTACAATCGTCGTTTATTTTTTGTTTTCCGCTGCTGGCGGGTGTGTGAACCGTTAGATGGTAGCGCGCAGTCGCGTATCGATCCTCCCTCACTTCTGGACCACCCTTTCGTAGCTTGAGAGTCTGCCAGCTCCATAACGTCAGGCAGTGGTCCACCGACCGTTGCCAACCGATGTCCCTTCCGTTAAAGTCGTCCCCGCTTCTATCTCGTGGTCTTGTGACAACATCCCCCAGCCCAACCGCTGTCGCGCAGTTACACCGGAAGCGCCGTGGATATGCGAACTATTAACCTGCCGAGGAAAAATGGCATCTCAGTGCTGCCTCATGTACTAACACACTTTCCGGCGAATCCCCGATCAACTAACGAAACTGCACAACCTCTTCAGATTATCTTCACCCGGTGTTGATTGAATTGTCAATTTCGGCTTGGGAAGTCATTTTGTCCAGATGAACCAGATCGGAAAGTCTTAAAGTACCACATATTGATGGTGCTGATGCTGTAAGCTTATCCTCAAAGTTTGTGCATGTAATTACTTAGTTTTCTTCACTCGATTACATTCTCAAGTTACGGTTGACATAACATTTAGTTATAATTGGCTAAACCAAATTTATCATTTCAATGCCAATCATAATTTATTCTGAATTCGTTTTCATTGTGATTATTGTAATGTTACCATGGCATGATGAGTGCATCAGTTTTTTAAGCATTTACTTTGTATTGTTATTTTTCAGAAGTAAAATTTATTATGAGTTCTACAAGTTTTCTTTACGTTCTGTGGAGATCTTTGTGTAGGCAGGACGGCATAGTTGTAAGACGAAGTAGTGGTGAGAGTGAATTTATTGACAACAGAGCGAAGTTTTAATAAATATACATGTGTCGCATCTTATCAATATATATTGCCGAAGGGTCATCAACCTCAGTTCTTTAGCCCATTCTTCAGAAAAATAAAAAAAAAAAAAAAAAAAAAAAAAAAAAAAAAAAAAAAAAAAAAAAAAAAAAAAAAAAAAAAAAAAAAAAAAAAAAAAAAAAAAAAAAAAACTATACTTACTCTCCTTAAATACTATATATCATGTGAAACTAAAACCAACTTAGGCATCGAATTTGAGCTCGATATCTTCATGTCTATTCATATTACCGCGTTTTTAGTAATTTCTCTAATAACTTGAAGTGTCAAAAAATCTTCTTACATAGATTTGGGCTAAATTCAATAAAACCATATTCGTCTAAATTCGGCCAGGTACCAAACGCCCTTAATTGATATGTTACATTTGTCTGCACTTTCGATACTGCAGCTTGAAATGTTCGAAAGTTAGTGCTATTTTTTTTAACATAAAATTTCATACAATCTCAAATCGGGCTCGCATTTTTAGGAAATTGTACTGAACAATATAAAGTTAACACTTTACTCGTGCACCAATTTTAAACTCGTCGGTTCAAATAGTTCGTGAATTATGCCCATTGAAAAGTATCTGAACCTATCGCATTCATACACACATACCCATACAGTTACACACATACTTATCTGGACGCCAGTTAAAAGCTACATGTTTCAACCTTTTACACTATTTTATGTACCCTCATACTGAACTCTCCATTTTTTAAAACGAAAACATACATTTTTCTATGAGGAATTAAAACAGTGTAACGTTGAAATTTATTTTTTAAGAGAACACTTGTTCTCTTAAAAATTTTGTCCGTTGAGCCAATGAGGACGATGCATACCTGCTTGCGCTTAATGAATTTGTTTTGTTGCAATCGCCGTCATCTTTAACCCTAGAACTCATTTATTGGGTACAAAAGTATCCCAGATTGGAGCTCCCGTTAGAGTTTTGTGTACTATTATTATTATTATTATTATTATTATCCAATTTTATTAGGAACTATGTACGTAAGTATTATCTAATTTGTACGGAATACACTGGGACTATTTTTTTTTAAACTACATTTTTTTTACAAAAAGTGTGGTTTTTGCCAATTTTCGTTAAGCTTTGGACGTTAAGGATGATTGTAACCCCCCAAATATTAATAAAATCAAATTTGCCGCATGCCATTCTCTTCCTAATGAGAAAACGAAGAGATTCATGTGTGACAAAACCCATTTACTGCTCGTAGGACCCTTGTACGTTAAAGAAACGCGTGGGGTACATATGTACCCCAGTCATGTGGTTGAAGGTAGAAAAAAATTATACATGAGTTCTGTCGTTACAGTTGATGCACGTGCCAATTAATCTATTCGCATGGGTCCAATTGTTACTTGTACACTCAGAGAAAATTCGGGGATGGAGCGAACACACATGAGAGGTTGATCCAAACAAATATGGTTGGCTCAATGACCATTTAGGTGGCTCAACCACCGAGAGGTTGAGTTAACAAAATAAGGTTGGCTCAACCGCTGGGTGAGGTTAAATACGAAACTCATGGTGAACTTGAATCGATAGATCTCATCTCATCATTTGAATCAACCAACCTCAGTGAGGTTGATTGATTCAAATTGAGGTCGATTCGTTCAAGTTCACCATCAGTTTCGCCGTAATTAACCTCGCCGAGAGGTTGAGTCAAGCTTGCGCTGTTAACTCAACCTCTCGGTGGTTGAGCCACCTAAATCATCATTGAGTCAACCATATTCGGTTGGCTCAAGCGCTCATGTATATGTCCACTCCATCCCCGCTTTTGCTCTCAGTGTATGTAATCCTGACAAACACCATGATATTTAGTCTGTACCATTGCTTCCGTTTGCTGCAGGGTGCCACTTCCGACAAAGGGTGATTTGTGTGCGCCGTGCACACTAATACACGCACTTGTGTGCGAAGGAGCGGATACAAGGCATATTAGGGAAGATGTTGTCGAGCGTGATTCTTTGGTTCATCGCATCACTGGCTGGTATCTGCGACGCCAATCCAGATGCAAAGAGGCTGTATGACGATTTATTGTCGAATTATAATCGGCTGATACGGCCGGTGACCAATAATACTGACACGGTTGTCGTAAAATTAGGCTTGCGTCTGTCGCAGCTAATCGATCTTGTGAGTAAAAATTCGGTGACTCGACTTACCTTTGACTTGGATTGACCTTTTCTAACTTATAATAAAAGTTATTGTTTTTTGGATTCTCTACAGTAACTTGTTTGCTCCGCTTTGTACGCTTGGTCTTATTTTGGGACGGTTTGTAGTGATATGACTAATCTTTAGTGGACCATTTTTATCGATGTGGCCGTCAAGATTAAGGATGCTTCACACGTACACTCCCAGCCAAAAGTGAGATTCAGTGAAAATTTGAACACTTTCCAATGGTATAAATATCTGAAAAAATCAACGGTATTAATAGTGCCATCAAGATTAATCTTGCATAATGATAATGTCAAAAAGCTATTAACAAATCAGTAAAAATTCAAATTGTTCAACAAATAAACAATTAACCTTTTTTTTTCTCTTTTCAAGTGAGTTAATTGATTTTCTAGAAGTTACACGAATTTTTTCAGAATACTCTATCATTTTTTAATATTCCATTTTTACATTTTTTCAGGCCATAATAATGGAACGGTTGGCGCAATCGCTTCAAATTTTTTATTGTGTGTAATGTAAAATGGTGATACTTAAATATATCCGAAATTCCTATCTCTACATAGAATTTTCATATTTCCGAAAAAAATTTTTGAAACGACAGATAATTCTGAAAAATTCATATGAATTCTGAAAAATTCATATGTATTCCGCAAAATTAATATGAATTCTAAAAAATTCATATGCATTCTGCAAAATTCACATGAATTCTGAAAAATTCATATGCATTCTGCAAAATTCATATGAATTCTGAAAAGTTTATATGAATTCTAAAAAAATTATCTGAAATTTTTATCATACTAAACTTTTAGATAGGAATGTATGTGTGATGCATCCTTAATAGGTTAATAGTTTTTTCATGCGTTAACGTAATTTATGAAATCCCCTGCCGCCTAAAACTGTTTTTCTCGAATGCCTTCTTTCTCCATGAACTTTGCGTTGTTCAGTTTTTTATTGGAAAGTTATCGTGTCGAGCACTTAGATTATCCATAAATGGCAGGTCAGCACCTGGCGGCAAACCAACTAGAGTCACGCCACGTTGGTTGCCGAATACATTACCGTAGAATACGGACAGGAAAAGAAGTTTCGTGTATTTACAATGACGAAGCGCACTACGGATCGCCTTGTGTCTACACTACAGACAAATTTTTAAGTCACGTTAAAGTTCTATTTTTACCGCATTAAAAAATTAAAATAACAGAGCACAGCATCATTCATGCGTGTGAAAATTACGGTAATTACAATACGTAGGTTGTTTTCCAAATTCTCACGACCATATCGCTTTTCGTCCTCAAGCGCGCATGTCTATAAATGGCTATGTTCATATTTCGATTAACAATGTGTCAATGATATATTTTTGATTACAGAATCTTAAGGATCAAATTTTAACTACGAACGTGTGGCTGGAACACGTAAGTCATATGAACTGTATTGGTATTGTATTGATATTTTCCTCTATCTCACATAGCACGGGAATATTTCAGAAATGTTACGAAAATATTTTTTTGATATATTGAAAATATTTTAATATATTTAAAAATTGTATATATTCAACATTGAAATATTGAAACTTTACCAATTTTACAAAATATTTCTAAAATATTTTTCAAACATTTTGAAAATATATTTTTGTCTGCTCGTATAGGGTACAAAAATAATTGTAAATTTAATGTACTGGACTGGAAGTTTTTATGCAAAAATTGGTACATTAAATTGAATATACCAGTTTTTGCATAAAAACTTCCAATCCGGTACATTAAATTTCAGAACATTTTTTTTTCACCGTTTAGATCTTACATTGAAATGTTTCAGAAACGTTGCGCAAAAATGGTTTTAAAACATTTTACAAATCTGTTTGCATGTTGGTAAAATATTTATTAGATATCTTCACGAAATATTAAAGAAATAATCAATATTGTAGTGCTGTAGATGTAGTTAATTATTTTAAACATATGTTCTGCCGCCAGCACTTTATCTATTGTTGGGATTCCTGTGAGCCCCTTCAAGAACGTCAATAACATGTAGTGTTATGACTCATTAAATAGTCAAAGTGTATTAAAGTATATCCACCAATCATGGTATTTTTTGTTTTTCGTTCCTTCTGATCATAGTTTAGTACGCATCTGCTAATATTCGCGTTCAAAACATTTTTTCACCGTTTCAGAAATATTTCAGATGTATGAAATATTAGGTATACTTGTGAAATATTTTAGACATGTTCCGTTGGAATATTTTGATAACATACTTTAAAATATGATGTCCATATATTTCATAAATATTTTGTACGATTTGAAATATTGAAAATATTTCAGAAATTTTTCGTTGCAATATTTTGGGAGAATATTTCAAAATATCACTATCATATGAGGTTATTATTTCATCCGGTTTCGAACGGTCAAAAACTCGGCCCTCTACACAAAAGTTATAATTTCACCACAATTAATTATTACTTCCAAGTGATTTTTGTAATTTTTTCAGAATTTTTGGATTGTATTTATTTGAGATATCGAAAAATTGAACTTTTTCTAAAACCCCTATATCTTAAAAACTATTAGTTGTCCGATTAGACGTTTGAAACATAACAGTTGACCGTCATTGTGGACGATGTCACAATTTTTATAAAATTTAATGGAAATTAATTACTATCCCTTTTTTTATTATAAATCGATCTCAATCGGATAATAGCTATCAAACGAGCATCTCACCCATCCTAATAAAAATATGAGATCACTCTACACACTTGATACTCTCAAGTGTGTAGAGTGATATTCTGGATTTTTTTAAGAAAGATCAAACATGACGTATTGACCGAAAAAAAATGTTTGTCTATTTTTAATAGAAGTAGACGTCCGTTGTTTTCAAAACAATTTACAAAATTTTGTTTTCAAAAGTTCATTTGGAACTACAATTTTAATATCTCAAACGTTCTTTCGTACGACTAATAGTTTTATAGATATAGATATAGGGGTGTTTAGAAAAAGTTCAATTTTTCGACATCTCAAAAGAATACAATCCAGAAATTCTGAAAAAATTTACAAAAACCACTTGTAAATAATTATGAATTGTGCTGAAATTACGACGTTTTTTGGAGAGGGTCGAGTTTTTGACCTTCGAAACCGGATGGAATACCTCATATATTTGAGAAATATATCGTAATATTCGAAAGATTGAAAATATTTCTGAAATGTTTTTAAAATATTGCGCGCTATATGGGATGTATGCTCAGTCGATACATCGATATCGAAAATTGTTCACAGGAATGGCAAGACCACAAGTTTAAGTGGGATCCTTCGGAATACGGTGGAGTCACGGAGCTGTACGTGCCCAGTGAACACATATGGCTCCCGGATATTGTACTTTATAATAAGTAAGTATGCGCTCGGTACTGAATAGCGTTTCCAATATAAATGGATGATGAAATAAATAAATAAATAATTTTAGCGCCGATGGCGAGTATGGAGTAACTACAATGACAAAAGCGATTCTCCACCACACGGGAAAAGTTCTGTGGACGCCGCCAGCTATATTTAAATCATCGTGCGAAATAGACGTTCGATATTTTCCGTTCGATCAGCAGACCTGTTTTATGAAATTTGGATCGTGGACTTACGACGGTTTCCAGGTACGAAACGCATATCTCACAATTTGTCTTAAATAACTAAAATTGTTGACCTCTCTTTTCGCAAACTGACAGTTTGTGTGGCGTAAAAATATTCGCTGGCTATGTTTCAAGTTATAACTTATTTTCTTTTAAATACTTTTATTTATATGCAGAATACTTTTAAAAATACCTCATAGGACATCATAGAACTTCATATTTTGTTAAGTGCCATTCTTGGTTTTTCAGAAATTTACTACCAACATCTTTAACATAACACGTCGTCTGAAAATATATCTGGATGTGTCTGAAAATTTATCTGGATATGTCTGAAAATTTATGTGAACATGTCTGAAGATTTATCTGGATATGTCTGAAAATTTATGTGAACATGTCTGAAGATTTATCTGAACACGTCTGAAAATGTATCTGAACAAGTCTGAAAATTTATCTGAACAAGAGAATGTATCAAAAATTTATCCGATAAGTCCTCTGAATTTCTCAAAGTTCTCGCACTTTTCAGAAAAACTCACATTTTTCTACATCTCAATATTCCTCATTATTCTGAAAATCTCCGATTTTTTCTGGCTAATAACTTTCCATATTCGCCAATAGTTATCTGAGGCGAGTAACAGAATGAGTAGATCTTAGAGGCAACTCGTATTTTCTTTTAACGTACTTTATCCAAAAAAAATCAGTCTTCCATAATTTTTCAGAAAATACTCTAAATTTTTTTGATAAATTATGACTGCTAGAGATTGTGCCTGGAAAATGTCAGAGATATTTTGCAAATATCAGAGAAAATCAGGAAAACTTTCGGAAAATTTCTAAAAATCACTGAAACGGTCCGGTTAGATTTTTTCAGACAAATTTTAAGAGAAATATTTTCACCAGGAATGTATGAAATGTTGAATCATCGTCTTCGTCACACAACTGGTACTTATTTTTTACGATTATTTTTGCAGATCGATTTGAAGCACATAAACCAAAACATGGGCAACAACAACGTGGAACTAGGGATAGATCTTCGGGAATATTACCCCAGCGTCGAATGGGACATCCTGAGTGTCCCAGCGGAACGTCACGAAAGATACTACCCATGTTGCGCACAACCTTATCCGGATATATTCTTCAACATAACATTACGTCGGAAAACTCTGTTTTACACGGTAAACTTAATCGTACCGTGTGTCAGTATTTCCTACCTCTCGGTGCTGGCTTTCTATTTGCCAGCCGATTCTGGCGAGAAAATTGCACTTTGCATCAACATTCTTCTATCCCAGACAATGTTTTTCTTGCTTATATCGGAAATTATACCATCGACATCATTAGCCTTACCTCTGCTGGGAAAATATCTTCTGTTTACAATGGTGCTAGTCGGCCTGTCGGTCGTGATAACTATTATAATATTGAACGTTCATTACCGAAAGCCAAGCACCCATAAAATGGCCCCTTGGGTCCGGAAAGTTTTCATCAGACGGTTGCCAAAGTTATTACTGATGAGGGTACCAGACGATCTTCTCAACGACCTTGCAGCTCACAAAATCCATGGAAGAGGCAGAACTGGCAGTAAAAAAAGCAAGTTCGATGCCGCTGTTTCAGCTGCTATGCAGTCTCCGTCCGTTGTTTCTTCCCCGGATTCTGCCAGACGTCAGCGAATTGGTGGTAAGCAAGATTGTCACTGTGAGGCCGATTTATTATTTTTAAGGTAGTACTAGCGCAATGACTGACGCCGCCCGAGTTTGAGAGGAATAAAAGAGAATTACAAACACTTCTCGATCGGATAAAAATCTGAAAAAAAATCAAGCATATGGAAGATGCTGATAAGATTGTTCGTC
>JAPYZC010006983.1:0-17620 GCA_030522665.1 Ichneumoninae sp. A BG-2022a | reverse complement strand
ATGATTTTTTCAGATTTTTATACCATCAAGAAGTACTTACAATTTTCTCTTATTGTTGTCGAACTTATGCGAAGTCAGCGCGCAGCGAGACTCCCTCCTCAAGTCTGAATTGCTTATAACTTGTATTTTTATCTGTCTGTACCAATTTTGTAAGAAGTTCCCCCCTGCAAAAAGGGGCCTTTTTCCCTTATATGCATTAAACTATTCCATTTTAATATAATTAAAAAATTTAATTCCAATTTAATTTTAACTGTCGTCGCTCAATTCACCTGGCACGAGCTTCGGCTCGATGAGGAGGTTGCGAGCGACGTGAAGAGCGTCCTGAAGATTTCTCTCGGTCTCGTTGAGAACGTCCTTGCTCGCGCCGCGAAGAATGATCGTGCAGGCTTTCGGATCCTTGCACTCGGTGATGAAGCAGAAGTACTCGTCGCCGAGTTTCTTGATCTCGAAGAGACCCGCGCCGGTGCCGACGTCCTCCTCGCGAATCTCCTCGGTGCGATTGACGACGGTGGCGCCGCACGCTCTGCCGATTCTGTTGTTATCGGATTTTCGCACCCGGCGAACCGCCGATATGCCCGCCTTGAGCAGATAGTGCTGAGCGAGGTCGGAGACGCCCTTCTCGGTGAAAACGACATCCGGCTTGACGGCGATGACCTCGTCGCAGACCTTCTTTATGTGCTCCTCCTCGAGTTCCAGCATCCTCGTGAAATCCGTGTCCTTGAGGATCTCGACGTTGGTCTGCGACTCGCCCTTCTTGTACTCCAACGGGCAGTCCAGCAGGAGTATTCGGGGATTTTTAATGTAACGCTTCATCTTCGGATGCGTCACGTCCTTGTTCACCATAACTCCCTTGAGGACGCTGCTCTCCTCGATACTTCCGCCCGGAATCTTCTCGACCTTCGCGTAACGCTTGATGTCGATTTCGCGACGTCCGTTCTCCTCGAGCATGACCGTGTGCACGGCGTCGAGGGCGATGTCGCACGCGAGCTCCGACCAGCGACCGATGAACTTCGTTCCCACGCAAGACTCGACGACCTCCTTCAGCTTCTTTCTGTCCGTGCGGTCGAGCTCCATGCTAAGCTTATCGTTCAGCACTTCGATCGTGTCCTCGAGAGCCTGCCTGTAAGCCCTGATTATAACGGTCGGGTGCATTCCCTGCTCGAGGAACGGCTCCGCGCTGGCGAGTATCTCGCCCGCGAGAACGATGACCGACGTCGTACCGTCGCCGACTTCCTCGTCCTGAGTTCGGGCGATCTCGATCATCGACTTGCCCGCCGGGTGCTGGACGGTTATCTCGCGAAGTATCGCGTTACCGTCGTTCGTCATCACGATTCCGCCCATAGGGTCCATCAGCATCTTCAACATCGCCTGCGGACCGAGGCATGTTCTGATCACGTCGGCGATGGCCTGGAATGCGATGAGAAAAAAAAATTTATTTAGTGCTCCACCATTATTAAATCATTCTATTATTGAGTTATTTATCGATTTTCTTTTGTATATAATTTGCAACAATGTGTATCTTATTTATGTCATGTGCCTGGAAAATGTTCTATTTTTATTATGATGACTATTGTGTGTGTGTTATTATTATTGGATCTCATTTATTACGAACTGTTATTATTGGCTCCATTCAAGACCGCAAGTTATTTTTTGTACATTGTGCATAGGTGTTTGTATAATAAACAAATCTATGTTCCATTTATTAGATTTTGTTTTAATTATTCTATTTGATTGGATATTTGCGTGCATAAACGTATATGTATATTATATTTACATATGTGTTTATGTAATATATGTTTATATACTGTATATTTGCTAGCGTAACAGGAAAGGTAAAGTATCTTTGCGGCATTCATGAAATACAGGAGTTGGATTTTGGAATGATGAAAAAATTAATCGATTCCCATGTTGTGTGATCATCGAAACTTTAATGCTATGCATAGAGCATTCCCTATTTTGGGTCAAGAGTAAAAACACAATAATCAGGTTTGGTTATAATTTTTCTTTGAAGGATTACGAATGTATATGTGTATAAATGTTTAAGTATATTTGGTTTAAATATGTGTATATATAGAGTACGCATGGATGTAATATATATGAAATTTCGCAGCGTAACAGGAAACGCGAGATATCTTTGCAGTATCCATGAAATACAGGATTTTTTTGTCATCGAAACTTTGATACTCGATGCATTGGACATTTTAATTTTGGGTTAAAACTAAAACCATCATAATCGGCATTCATCATATATTTTTTTTCAAGGTTTACAAATGTGTGTGTGTGTAAACGATTAGCGTCCAATGTGAGATCGGGCGATGTCGCATGCACGTGGGCGTGCCGCCGGTTCGACTCCTTATAAGGAGAAGTCGTGAAGAAAAAAAAATGTAACACGAATGACGAACTCACCTTGCCCGCTTGAATGTTTTCCTTCTGGACCTTCTTGCCGGAGTCGCGTTTAGTGTTTTGGCCTGAAATAATCAACGGAAACGGCATGGCGTTAGAATAATGTCGGTGGCGTTTTGACGATGTATTGAATCGTCGAACAAATAAGCGACGAATCTTCCGACTTCGACTCACTTAGCACCACGATCGGAGCTGAACCCCCGAACATTCTTCTGTCTTTGTTGATAGCGGACCCGGGTTTTTTTGTTTGTTTCCTCGACGAAATTTGCCCTCGTCAGAACGAACGTTGCGAACGGATTGATTCGCGAAGATAGTGTGGAAAAAAATGGGTGCGAAACGAGTCACGCACCGAATATGACAAAAGTTATATCGGCTGATTGGGAACCCTGAATAATGTGAAACGTAGAAGATTCGACTGTCGCCCCGTGACGAGTCGAGAGAAGTCTCGTGAATTGACCGGTAACTTAAAGAGTTACCATTCTTACCGGCGATGTTTAGCGAACAAGTTATCAGTTGAAAACGTCAATCGTGTTTTAAAAAGTCCTCGCACTATGGTACATTTATTAATAAATTTATTAATTATATTTCATATACATAGGTTGCCATCGTTTAAATCTTGTTCGTAGGTCGCGTTTAGTTAATCAGTCACTTACCGTGGGATTTACCCGGCTATTTACCAACTTGCGCAGCTGACTGACAGTTGTCATCACAGATGGCGCAGCGATCTCTACTTTTGCCACTTTCCCGCCAGCCAATCGACGTTGATTCGACCCTTCCGCACATCCAATTACGCGCGCTTAAACGCCGAAGCGAATTTCTTTTTTTCCCGGAAGCTCCGAATATACGTGCGCACGCTCCGACTCTTCTTTCAAATAATACGACAGCAAGAAGCGTTGCAGAAATAGACCGAAACCTCGCAGAACGATACATGATCTATTTCATACATAAATTCCCATAATTTACTCGACTATCTACTAATTCGCACAACCGACCGAGAGCCTGAATCACAGATGGCGCACCGATCTTCAGTTTTGCCCCTTCGCCATAAGCCAATCAGCCTCGACCTCGACCCTCCCGAACATCCAATCACGCGCCCTTAACCGCCGAAGCGAATTTCTTTTTTTCCCGGAAGCTCCGAATATACGTGCGCACACTCCGAAGCCTCTTTCAAATAATACAACAGCAATAAGGGTTAGAGAAACAGACAGTAGCGTGGCAGTATCGTCGTTACAGTTAAATGCCGCGTGACCGTGGTTCACAAACGACGGTTACACTGCCTGCCGACTGGCCGTCCGTCCGGAGTCTCTGCCGAGCGCGTTCGTTGCCCAGTGTCATGCTGTTGTCACGTACGCGTAGTCTTGTTATCAATGCGTTGCAATCGATCGGACTAACTAATATCTCGGCGACAGGTGATTTTGCAGGCTCGAGATGCTCGTCGCAACGTCGATCGTTCGTCCACTAGCGATTTACGCTTTCGGCTAAAAAACGTATCGTCAGCAACGCGCGACGCTCGGTTTTCTCTATTATGAAATTCGCGATCGATTATTCGATCGGCTCGTGTCCGACGAGGAATTCGCACACCGTCGCGGCCGCATAGCGTGTGAGTTTCGAAATCGTCCACTTTATGCACGATCGGCGCGTTATTTTCATTGACATACCGCGAAACGAGACTCGGCTGTTACGTGGCTCGTCAGAGAATATTGAACTTTGGCCCGTCAGGACGTTTCTCTTTTTCGTTGAGCGATTAATCTACTCGTATCTAATCTCGATTGTACCAAAAATTTTGCAGATCCAATAACACTCGGGTGAAAATGGCACACGCAGGCGGACCTCGTCGCTGACCCTGGGAGATGCAAATATGAAGAGCAGTGGCGGCAAGGAGAGAGTCGATGTCCAGCATAAATATGCCTTTTTCACTGATCCTGATATCGTCGCCAAACGAGCCGAAAGGTCCTCGGGAGTGAGTTATTTGTTTATTTAATGATTTATTTAATTATGCCGCGTCTACAGTAACGCAGACGTTACGATTGCGTAAAAATTAAAGTGACTCAAAGCTTACGTGACTTATCATGTTTCTCCTAACGTCACACTGATATTTTAATATAACTCCTTGTTAAGCGGAATCTGTGTTACTTTCCCATTTTTACAAAAGTAACGCTACCGTGTGTAGGAATCTACACTTATCTCACCAGACTACAGCTCTATTCACTCTTGGTGTATTTATACCGATAGTGAACATAATTGTAATCTGGTATAATATTGATATAATAATTAATATATATTAAGATGCGAACTGGTGATATTATTCAAATAGTAGAGATATTTTCATAATTCATCATTTTACTGATGTATTTTTAATATTGCATGTAAAAGGGTTTATCCTGTAAACTAATAAATAAATAAATAAATAATTGGTATATCATTAATATTATACCATTGTTTATTCTTTCTGTTAATTATTCGGTAACGAAACTTGGGCATTTTTAAGCGTTTTTAAACATCGCCATTGGTTTTATGTTGCATGTTTCCTAACTTCCATTATAGAAAAAATTCTGAAAAATTTTCTTGAAAAAACAAAATTTTGGTAAAAAAAATGGTAAGGGTAAACGGAAAAATATTGAGTTTGGAGTCAAATACTTGTTACCTTCGTGATCACCGGGAAAAATACATAGAATATATTCTTGAAACAAAAGAAATCGATGAAACAACGATTTTTTGGTGTTTGAGTAAGTTTTGGAAAAACGTCTAATTTTATTGTTGCAGATCCTAGAGAATCGACGACAGGAGCAATGCTCTAGTCGTTCCGCACTCGGCGACTCCGGTCGAAAGAGCATAGACTCGTTTTTGGCCTGCCAGGCCGTGCAGCCCTATCCGTTCACGTTCATCAGCGCCGTTAAGCGAAAACTTGCCGTCGCCGCTTACAATGAGACATCGAAGAAATTTTACAATTCCGGTAACGCGCGATCAGAAATCCCGGACGTAGACGCGAGTTCGGGCGACAGTCTTTACAGGACCGTTCGAAAGATGGATTTCATAAAGCCCCTCAAAGTCCCGGACGTCAAGATATCGCCCAAGACGATCGAGTGTCCGTCCAAGGACACCGCGAACTTGCGCGACCTAGCGGGACAGAAATTTTCCGCCGCGGCTCTGCAGAAGTCCGAGAAACCATCGAAGAGCATGGAGCGAGCGCACAGAAAATTGGACTTCACGCTTTCGGAGGGACACTCGCTGATATCGAGCGACGACGTCGAATCGCTGACGGCGCCGGATCTCGCGATATCGCCGAGTCTGACGAAGAAGAAGGATCACCGCGACAGCTCGCGCGAGAAGGAGAACCGAGTGAAGAGAATAAAGAAGGACGACGCGAGCTCGACGAAGAACGACGAGGCGTCTCAGGAGTGTCCCAAGAGGACGAAGAATTTTAAGCACGTATCGCGAAAGGACGTGGCGGAGCCGAAGCGCTCGAGGAACGAGCGTTCCGCGCAGCACGCGCCGAAGGACACCGAATTTACCTCAAACAAACCAAAGAGCAAGAATTTTGCAACATCGACGGCGAAGAAGGACGACGAGAAGAGAATCCGCTCGTCGAGCATTCACTCGACGAAGGGCTGGCGCGACAGATCGGTCGAGTCGAGAGGACGAACCATAAGTAGCGAGTCCCTCGCGGATCGAAGCTTCAAGCTGCACGAGAAGATCGCGGTGAGAGACGCGTCGAGAGGAACGGACTCGGATGCTTCTGTTCTCAAGTACAGCGACGATTATCAGATTCTGAACGCGCTCAGGCAGCTCGAGGAGCAAAAGCACAAATCCGCGATCGACGGAAAGCCGCCAAAGATCGCGCCGAGGTCCTCGGCGAGTCAGCAAAAATCGTCCGAATTATCGGGCAAGGAGCAGCACAAGAGGATGCTGGAGAGGACCAAAGCCTCGACGAGCAAGTCGCTGGGCAGAGAAATGCCGGAGGATGTCGAGACGGTCTCGGACTCGAACAGCGCGAAGAATCGGAGCATGTACGGGGAAGCCTCGACTACGCAATCGAAGAGCAAGAACGATTCGAGCCTCTCGCAGGGAAACACCAAAGTCGACTCGCAGAACCTCACCGAGGCTTCTTCCTCGGAAATCGTCATCGATCCCACGAAGATTTCATTCCGCGACGACAGTTACTCGCAGCAGGACGAATTCTGCGACCTGGTCACGCCCGACATCAACCTGACCCTTCGCTCCAGGAGACGCAAACAAGCCGCGCCTGAGAACGATTCCGAGACGGAGCCGAAGACGCCCAAGCACAAACCGGGAAGAGCCGTCGAGACTCCGGCCAACGTCGGCGCGCCGATGCTGCATCCGACCGCGTTGCACATGCAGTTTCAGGCCGAACTGCATCTGTTCGACTCCTACAACGAGTCCCTCCGACAAGTGATGGACGTCGAGAATTGTCTGTACAACGTTAAACAGGAAAAGGGAAAGGAGCTTCTGCAGAAACAAAGATTGGCGAACGAGGAGATGAAGAAACAACTGACCGCGATGCAAGCGGAGAGGGACACGGCGGAGATGGGAACGTGGTCGCTGTCCGATCGGAGTCCCGACAAACCCTCCGAGGACTCCGCGAGCCCCGAGACGCGGCCGACGAAGCCCGATCCCCAGGAGGAGGCGCACGTTGAGTCGAGGAAATTCAACGCCAGACAGAAACTCGACTCCAAGGAGGGCGCACGGTAAAAAATAATTTCGTTAAATCGGCATACGAAGATTCGTAAAAATAATTTCGTAGAAAAAAAATGTTTAATGATAGAAAAATCTGGAAAAATTGCAATGAATTCTAAAAAATCAAGGAATTCATTTAAATCGAGACGATAAAAAGTTGTCTGATTTTTTTTACTGCCAATTTTTCAAAAAATTTGTTAATAACTTTTGGCATTATTATTATGCAAAATCAAATTTCTTGACATAATAAATACGTCTGATTTTTTTTTTCGGATTTTTAGCATGTCTCAAAGTACAAACATTTTGATATCGCATAGTACTTTTGGTTGGGAGTCTACGTGTGATGCATCCTTAAGCGAATGGTGTTCATTTTGCCTAAATTCGAGAAATTCGGGCAAGAATTGCAAACACTTCCCAATGTTATACAAATCTGAAAAAATGCATACTTATTATAGGCACTGAAAAGATTCATTTTGCATAATAATAATTTCAAAATGTTATTAGCGAATGTTTTCACAAATTGTTGAAAAAAAATGTTCATCAAAATAGGTGGTAACGCAACTTTTTTAAAAATAAAAATGATTTTTATCGTTATTTTGGTTTTTCTTGTTTTTTACATGGAAAAATGTGCAAAAGTCAAAATAAAGATAAAAATCTGAAAAAATTCGGAATAAACACCACTCGCTCCAACCTCCTTAACTTTGTACTTTTGTTCGTAAAACTGAAGTCTGATCGTGCGATCGAAAAATTAACAAATAAAAAATTCCGGACCTTTGTGAACAATAAGTTACTGCAAAAACTACAAACTTTTTTTACTCCGCAGGTCGGACGTCAGAGTGGCGGAGGTTCAGACACAAACGGCGAACGACATAGCGACGCAGACGGAGACTCGAACGGCTCGCTACACGGTCGCCGAGAGGTTGAAGCAGTATCCAGGCATAACGTACGAGCGGGGTGGTTCGACGAACTGCGACATACCGGAGTTGTCGCTGGGGTCCTTCGAGCAGTTCGAGGACCTCGACCACATCGAGGACATCTCGCTGCCGAGCAAGATGCGCACGATGTCTGAGATAAGTCTGCACGAGACGACGTCCTCGATAAAGACCGAAACGGGCACGGAGATAAGCATCTCGACGAGGGACGTGACGTGCTCGTTCAACAAGTACCTCGACCTGGAGATGGCGCAGCTGATCAAGGACGAGAAGCTCATGTACGACAAGATCGAGATGCTCTTTAAGTCTCGCGAGAAGACGCTGAACGACAGAACGAGAAAGCTGGTGAAGCTGGAAGAGCAGAAACGAGCGCTGCGCGACACCGGCCAGGACAGCAGGATAAGCTCCGTGAAGAAGAAGCAGCGAGCTCTGTTGCTGAAGCTTCAGCAGGAGAAGGACGAGATGAATCGTCTGAAGGAGCTCCACAAGATGGCGAGTCAGGAGCGCAAGCTGATGCTGCAGAAACAGCGCAACATGTTCAACCCGCAGATGTCGACGAAGAACATTCTGACGAAGCTGAAGAGAAGCGCGGATTGTCAGTCGCCGAGAAGGTTGTCGGGTCCGATGAAGGGTTACGACATAAGGAGCAACAGCTCGATGAGCTCGCTGGTGGATTCCGACAAGTCGCAGCTCGAGCGCTCGCAGATCGACGTCAAGCTCAACTCCGACAGTTCGCAGAGGCCGGAGGGGAAGTCTCTGAAGTCAGAGGCCGAGACGTCGGCGCCGGAGAAGCTCGAGGCGTCGAAGAGCCGGAAGTACATGAGCGTTCTCGAGGAGTCGGCGAGCTCGCCGAGCAACCTCGATCGACTAAACGATTTCGCGTCGAACTTCGAGAGCCCTCAGAAATTGGAGTCCAAGGCGAGGAAGTTCGAGGAGAAGATGCCGGGTTTGAAGACGAATTACCCGATGAGGCCGAAGCCGCTGAGTCACAGCCAGATTCTCGAGCTGAGCCAGGGAGCGAAGATCGCGTCGCAGAACGTCGACAACTCTGAGAACCCAAAGTCCGAGTCGGACACACTCGTCGAGGAGTTGTCGAAGAAATCGAAGCCTCACGGCGAGGGCAACGTCCAAGTTTCGGTCGAAACCGGAAGCGTCGATGTCGTCGCCGGCGAGAGCGAGTCTGTGAATTCTCGGAAGTCGAAGGCGTCGCAGGTCACGGAGGAGTCGCTGCTGGTCAATTACAAGGGCTCGAAGAAAGCGGACAAGGCTTCGCCGGTCGACAGGGACGCCTCGAAGAAATCGCAGCATCCCCACGAATCGAAGTCCGCCAATAAGCGGAAGGGGTCGAAGAGCGTCAAGCCCAAGCCCGCGTCGAACATTCTCAGTGAGAATATACTTAGATCGAAGGGAAACGGCAATGTAGGCGATGAGATCATCAAGCCGACGAACAAGCGCACGAAAACGGACAGGGAGAGTCTGCTGCCCGAGGATCATTATCAGAGCTCGATCTTGGAGGAGATCGACTTGAACGAGAGCCAAAATTCCCTCCACGCTTTGGTGAAACACTCGAGGGCGGTGAAGGACAAAAATTACAAGCTTCTCAGGGACATCGCCAGCGAGCACGAGACCAAGGAGAATATTCTGACGCGCAACGTTATGGAACGCGGCACCGAGAATCGGGAAAATAATTCTCGGAGGGACGACGGCGATCTTCACAACCTGGGCAACATATCGACTCGCTCGCAGGTCAGCACGTTCACCATCTCCCGACACAGCTCCGGCGACAGCGAGAAGAGCTTCTCCAGATCCGTCGTCATAAGGGCTCAGGATCATCGGTTCAAGACTTCGAAGAAACTCGAACAGTGAGTTACGACGTTTTTCTCTCGGGAAAATGTTTCTGCGAATATGTCTGCAACATATTCTCTGAACATGTCTTAAACATATTCTTTGAACATGTCTTAAACATATTCTCTGAACATGTCTTAAACATATTCTCTGAACATGTCTTAAACATATTCTCTTAATATGTCTGAAACATTCTCTGAAAGTCTCGGAAAATTTATCAGAAGTTTCTCGGAAAATTTATCAGAAGTTTCTCAGAAAAGTCGTCTGAATTTCTCAAAGTTTTCGCACTTTTCAGAAAACTTCGAAGATTTTTTTGAATTAAGTATTCCTGATTGTTTTGAAAATCTCTGATTTTCCCTGGGAACTTCTCCGAAAAACTATGAACTTTGTTGTTTTTCTCTGGCTATTAATTTTCTATATTAACGTACATTAGAATTTCTGTGACAAGAATTTCTCTGGGAGTTGTGCCGAGAAAAAGGAAGACATATTTGGCAAATTGCAGAGAAAAATTACGAAAAGTCTCTGAAAATCACTGAATCGGTCCGGTCGGAGTTTTTCAGGCGAATTGTCAGAGAAATATTTTCACAAGGGTCCCAACGAGTTCCGGATATCCGAACTGCTTCGTGGATGCATTTTTTTTAAGAAGAATGAAATGCCTCCGCGAGGAATTACACCGTGTTGCTAGCGAGTTCTAATTATAAACTCAAAATGTGTATTCCCGATCGAGCTTTACCATTGTAAAAATAGACTCCTCGGCGGTGGCTGTCTGCAACCACAGGTCGGTTACGGTCCGCTAGTGCACTGAGTAATTCGCGAGTACCGACCGAAGCTGGGTCGGTATTGGGTAAACGTCTTCAGTTTTTGATTTTTTCTTTGTTGTTGTTTTTCTGTCCTTGCCCGTCGAACGATATTCGATTGGCTCTGTGGGTGGTAATTTAAATAATCTTTTGTCGATACAGAGTTCTGAATGCCCGGGAAGCTGCACTCACGACACGTAGAAATTGCGTCGAGGACTGGATCGCCTGGCACACAAAACTCAAAGCCGAGGAGAATCGCGTCGCACGCATGGAGCAGGCCGCTTTCAAACTCGTCAGCACAACCGCTAACGCTCTTCCCTACAATGGTATGTATCTGTCCCGTTAAAAAAGAATGGCACAGTTTTTAACCCTTTAAAGCACGGTGTATCACAGGTGATACACCTCTTTGAATTCAGAAAAATGCATCAATAACCAACCGATATATTTAAGGAGGGAGTCTCGATGCGCGCTGACTTCGCATAAGTTCGACAACAAGTACTTCTTGATGGTGTAAAAATCTGAAAAAAATCATGTATACTAAAGGTACTGAGAAGATTAATTTTGCATAATAATAATTGCAAAATGTTATTGAATAAATTCATCAAAAAATTAATTGTTTAATTAACAAATTACCCGGCAACAAAACTTTTTTTTATGAAAATAATTCGTTTATTTTTCTGAATACGTTTGAATTTTTTGAGATTTTTAAGTAATCGTTGATTTTTTATTTTTTTTTATAGAACAAAAATCAACGATTACTTAAAAATCTGTAAAAATTCATACTTTTCAGAAAAATAAACGAATCATTTTCATAAAAAAAAAGTTTTGTTGCCGGGTAATTTGTTAAACAATTAATTTTTTGATGAATCTGTTAATAACATTTTGTAATTATTATTATGCAAAATTAATCTTCTCAGTAGCTTTAATATACATGATTTTTTCAGATTTTTACCCCATCAAGAAGTACTTGCATTTTTCTCTTATTGTTGTCGAACTTATGCGAAGTCAGCGCACAGCGAGACTCCCTCCTTAAAGAGTTCGTACTTTACGTAGAATACGAAGAAAATAACTCAGTTTACGATTCTAAATCACGGGCATATTGGTACGCAATTTTTGCAAAGTCAACTTTGTGATTTTAAGAAAAATCTCGAAACATCTACGACCCAATTCTGTAGATTAGCCTGTCTGACAGTTGAGATTGTTTATTTATATATTTTTATTCAAAGATACGACCATGTCATCCGACACGAGCGACGTGGAGGGAAGAGTGGAGCTGCTGGCTGAGAAATTGGCCGAAAGACGAGCGGAGATGGGCAAGCTGAAGAGGGAAGCTAGGAGACAAGCGAAACAGAGGCTAAAAGCGCTCGAGGCAAATTTGCTCAATCAAATAAAGGTAAGACGACGAGACCTCAATTATACCTCCAGTAATCTCCAATAATTCGATACTTTTTTCAATAAACACCCTTAACATTTTTCCCAAAAAAAAAAAAACAGAAATACGATACGACGATCCACGAGATGCGCAAGAAGCTGGAAACCCAAAAGACATCGATCAAGGACAGCGACAAGCTCGCCATAGAGTCCAGATCGGTGGCGGACTTCAAAGTACCTGAAATACCATTAAAGCGAATACAAGAGATATACAAGAGTAGCGACTTGCTTAGGTCAAGATCGGAGTCCGATTTGATATTCTCGAAGGCGTCGCACGAGGACGCGAGCAGAAGTGCTTACGCGTCGGACAACCAGGACAAGAGCAAGGAGGTCGTTTACAAATCGTCGAGTTCGCTCGACCAGAAGAGTTCGCGTCTCTCGAGGCTCTCGAGCAGCGGCGAGGGAAGGACGAACCACAGCGCGGAGTCCGTGCTGGAGGAGGCGAAGAGCTTCGGTTATTCGGAGAAGCGTTCCGAGATCTCGAGCGGCCGAGAGTCGCAGGCCGTGAGCGTCTCGCGATCGGAGGAGAGCATCGCCTCGGAGGATGTCGGAAGCTCGCGGAACGCCGGAAGATCGGCGGTCGATGGCGTCGAGCCGACGAGGACCAACTCGGAGATATCCGAGGCCGTGCAGACGCCCGCATCGGACGCGAGCTCAAAATTATTTTCCCGCAAACTGGAGTCCCTCCAGCTGACGAACAAAAACCTCAACGACGACATCAGCACGCTTGAGAACGACCTGAAAGCCCTGTCGGAGATGATGTCGCACTTCAGCAAGAAGTCCGACGAGAAGCTCAAAACGGGCTCTTCGCCGATTCCCGAGCGGGAGAGCGCCATCGCGACGGTGGAGAGCCTCGCCAGGAGCACCGGCAAGGACGTCTCCGAGGACCTCTCGAACTCCGAGATATCGAACATCGCCGAGGACCTCGAGCAACGCGACTCTGCGAAATCGATCGACTCGATTCCCGAGAATTTACCTCGCTCGCCCGATCGCTCCGAGGAGCTCGAAGTCGCCACCGAGGTAATCTCGGCGATGATCCCGGACGGTTCCTCCCAGACGATTCCCTCGGAGGAGATCGACTTCGAGGCTCGCAGCAAGGAGATCCTGAACGTGATAGAGCAGTCGATAATATCGGAGCGTGTGAAGTCTCCGGCTCTCGAGAGCGCCGTCCTGGAGAGGAGCGCCAGGGATACTCCCGACGAGAAGGAAGTTCCTTCCCGAGACCTCGACATCGAGTCGATATCGCAGATGATATCGAAGATGGCCGAGAGCAAGCGCACGATCGAGTCGGCGAGCGAGCTCTCCGAGGCGGTGTTCGCGAGGGAAGAATCCCTCGAGGCTCGAGACGAGGCCTTCGAAATTCCGGTGGGGCAGCCGAAGAGCGAGAGTCCAGTTTCAGCGACGATCGAAGAAGAGCCTCGTGACTTGTCCGCATCGAGAGAGAATTCTTACGAGCTTCGTTCCCCGAAAATCGCCGACAAGCTCGAATCCGTCAAGGAAATCGCACCGTCAGAGAAAACCGAAGCGAAGAGCCCGATCGACGACGAGCTCGCAGATTCCCGCAAGGAAATCGCACCGGTCGACTCCGAGCTCGGCACGAAGAGCCCGCACGACGACTCGAATCACCCCGAGGAGAGCGCGGTCTCGCTCCAGCTCTACGACGACGAGCCCGAGAGCATAGCCGAGGAAATTTCCGGCTCTCAGCGCGACGACGACCTGTACAACGAAAGCTCCCTCGTATCGAGAAAATCGAGCGAAGCCTCCGAGCGAGCGGACGACCCGGAGCGCTCGAACGCCTCGTCGCTCGAGAGCTCCGTCGACGACTCCGAGCTCAAGGAGGGCGTGTCCTTGGGGCGAGTCTCGCCGGACAACGACTGGACGATCTCGGACTCCTTCCAAGTGCCCAACAAGCCCGACACCCTCGGCAGCCACTGGGAAGAGTCCGTCCAGCCCGACGCGGCGATGACGATCGAGCCCTCCGACTACTCGCCGATAAATCTGAGCGAGGATTCCCGCGAGCCCGACAACACGACGGCCGACATCGACGACGTCTCAGCTTTCATTCCGCGCGGAGAGTCGACGACGATCGGCTACAGATTCGACGACTCGGCGATGGACGCCACGAAATCCGACTCCATGCACACCGACGAGCTCGACGACATACTCGACATTATCGCCCGGGAGAGCAAGCAGACGAACGAGTCTTATCGAGAGGCGGTCGCCGATGCCGATGCTGCGCGGAGCGAGCCCGAGGCCCTCAAAGCCGCCACTTCCGGCAGGATAATTCCCAGACCCACGGATCTGAATCTCACGGCCGAGGTCGAGCCCGTTCTGCAGAAGCTCACGGAGATTCTCCAGGGCGTCGAGCGCAACATAGCGCTGCGCAGGAAAAGCGGCGCCGACGCCGAGCGCGAAACGGAGCAGGTGGAGAAGAATACCGAGGCGAGAGACTCGATCGTCTCCGCGGAAGCGACGAGCGAATCGATCAAGGGATCGAGCATCGAGGTCTACAGATCGGAGGATGCTGCGCCGGCGTCCGAGGAGCTCGCGAGCGTCGAGCGGAGCGAAAACGTGCTCGCGAGCGCGGCGAGAAGCGAAGGCGAGGAAGAGGCCGGGGAGTTGGTGCGAAGTCCCGAGCGCGTCGAGGAAGCGCCGCGCTCGATATCGATCGAGGACTCTGATAGAAAAATCGTCGGGCACGGATCCGAAGATGAAGCAAAAGCGCCTAAGGTCGTCGAGAAAACCTTCGAGATTCTTCGCGACCCGGAGTACGAGGACATCTCCGAGGAGAGCCTGGAGGTGTCCGAGATACTCGACAGGTCGGAGTCTCAGAGGTCGGTCGGAGTTCACAGGAACGGCAGAGTGCCGGAGAAGTACGAGGTCACGCAGAAGTCCGAGGACGTTCTGAGGATATTGGACGAGATATCGCAGCAGTCTTACGGCGGAGCGGGCAGCAAACCGGCCCAGCATGTGAACGACGTGCGGATATCCGTTCAAGTATTCGGCAGCGTGTCGCCGGGCTTGGCGAGCAAAAAGATCGACGGTCGGGACGAGAATGCGGAACTCTCGGTGGCGAAGAGTGCGGAGGAGAATCGCGCGAAGTCCTTGGAAATCGACGTTCGCTCGCTGAACGACGGCGGATTGGGCGGAGAACTGTCGCCCGAAGACGAGCCGAAGGAAAAGGAGGCGAAGGACCAGCGCGAGGAGGCTCGACGGAAACTCGAGCACGATGGGTCGTCGGAGTCGAGCGAGGGAGCCGACACTCCCAGGGGGGTGTCGGAGATCGAGATGGACTCGCCGAGGGACCCGAACGAGTCTCGGCTCGACATCGACGCCCTCGACGACGATCTGCTGGGCGGAAACGACCCTGCCAAACCGGAGGCCGACGGCAAAGTCGACTTTCACGCCGCACCGGCCATCGCCACGTCCGAAAAGGACATCGAAGCGATGATCGACAAATTGAAAGGTACTTGCCTCATTGTTGTGACGTTTCGATCGCTGATACGAGCTATCTTATGCGGTGTGCGTGTTTATGTCAGTCGTATGAATATGGGAAAACGAGAGGCGGGTATCGATGTTCCGGTTTCATTGATTGTTGTCACGGCGATTGCGCTGTTAATGGAAATTTGGATGAAATTTGGGGATGCTTACACATGTACTTTTGAGCCAAAAGTTAGACTCGGTGAGAATTTGAATTTTTTCAGATTTTAGCCAATTAGAGTTTTGGTTGGGAATGTAATGTGTGAAGCATCCTTAATGTATCGGTACTGTGAAGGTTTTAGGCATCAACTAGTACATGTATTCAATTTTATGTACGATTATGATGAAAAATTAACGTACAATATATTAAAATCTTTAGAAATACTTTACTTAATAATTTACATTAATTTTTCGATAAAAGACAAGGATTTTACGATTAATTTTACTTTAAATCCAATCATTTTCTTCAATTTGAGTGCAAAATTTCATTACTTTTCATCACCGTTGTACGTTAAATTTAATCTACCAGTTTTTACATATAAACTTCCAGTCCTGTGCATTAAATTTACCATTTTTTTTAACAGTGCATTTTTGAAAAACGGTAAATGTCTGGCTTTTTACCAAAATATAAATGTCTGATAAAAAAAAAAGAACTGAAACTCAAGTGTCTAAAAAATTTTGAAAGACATTAGAGAGACGCTCCATTCGCTTGCAATATTTTGTCTGTGCCAATAGTAATTTTTTATTCTCTTAAGCAATGCGGTGTGGTTGTGCGGGGCGGCTGTGGGCTGAAAAATGATCGTACTGTATTGAACGGATACATCATTTATATTCGAAATAATATCCATACATGAAATACAAACACACAATTTTTCATTTTTATAATTGGCTGTGTTTTTTTTTTAATCTCGTGCGAAGCATTGCCTGGTATAGCCATATATTGTTTATTTTCAGAATAGCAATGTCGAGATAATATTTACCCTAAAGGTAATTCTTTTCTTACACGAAACTTGGAATGAAACGAACATTGACTTGTTCTTATTTATCCGATTAAATGTCGCATGAATGCTTGGACTATGAATGTTTATTTATCGCTTGATATACTTGCACACGAGAGGCCTGTACATATAATAATATCACATATCACAGTCTTGAAAAAAAAAAAACTATCTCCCCAATGTTTTCCATCCGACTACGATTGAGAAATCGGAGATTGCGTGATTTCGTGAATGAACCTTTCATTGAATGTTGATCATCCATCACTGCTTTCTATAATTTTATAATCGTGTCCTAAAAAAAAACAACAACAAAAAATACCTTACATAATACGACTGTTTGTCCCTCGTCAGAGCACCCCGTTTCATAAAAACTCCCCGAGCCCCAGGTTTAACGTAAATAATCGTGTTGCTTTTTATTTTTATTTTTTCGTAATAATCACGATTATTCGAAACTCGACATATTCTTACGATTTTTTTGTAATTGAATTCAGCCTCATTGGAACAACCGGGTTTGGAGGTCGCCGAGCTGGAGGCAAAACTCCTCAGGATAGAGCAGCTGCAGATAGAACTCGAGGTAAGGCTTGCGTGAACATTTCAGTTAACGATTATTTACAGTAAATTATGCCATAAATTTTTACCTTTAAAATTTTATGAAATGTAAAGTTTTTTTAGTGTTCCGAAGAAAGGTGCAAAGTAATTTATTGACACATGGTTTCCTCATATGCTCCAATTCTGCGCATAGCTTCCTGTATGGGGAATCCAAAATCCATCGACCATGTTTCTCATAGAGAGAAAGCTATGTGCAAAATTGTAATAAATGAGGGAGCCGTTGGCAAATTACTTTGCACCTTATTTTTTTTAACTCTACATATCACTACGAACTTAATAGCGAAAAGTACTTGATACCTAAAGTATTTGATACTCCAAGTTCTTGATACATCAAGTATTTAATACTCCAAGTATTTAATACTCCAAGTATTTAATACTCCAAGTATTTAATACTCCAAGTATTTAATACTCCAAGTATTTAATACTCCAA
>JAPYZC010006981.1:0-11630 GCA_030522665.1 Ichneumoninae sp. A BG-2022a | reverse complement strand
GATGAATTTGTTAATAACACTTTGCAATTATTATTATGCAAAATTAATCTTCTCAGTACCTTTAGTATACATGATTTTTTCAGATTTTTACACCATCAATAAGCACTTGCAATTTTCTCTTATTATTGTCGAACTTATGGGAAGTCAGCGCGCAGCGAGACTCCCTCCTTAAACAACGAGACGATCCGCCTTACGGCAACCCCTGAGAACCCTAAAAATTACACAGAGATCAGTCAGGCAAATCTCGGATCGTTAATGAATACTAACAAAAGTGTGCAAAATCTATTAGCCCCAAAAGCTCAATAAGAAAAAAAAAGTAAATTCTACGATTGAAAAGTTACAAACATTTTCAATTTTTCTTTTTCAAACACAACTAATATCCGCGAGTCCGAAGACTATACCGGTAGATTAAACAACGAGGCGATTTACGGTAAACCGGCTTCCTACACTGAGAAAAAAAATTGGTTGGATTAACCAAAAGTTGCGGTGACATACGTTCAAAGCTGTGATTCGTTTAGTACAAATAAAGCATTGTTTTGTTGAACGACTATTTGCTTCAATTTATTCAAAATTTGTTGACTGAAAGAAACATTTTTGTTGCATCAACAAAATACACCTTCGAACGTATGTCACCGCGCATTGGCTTAATACTACCCATTCTTTTTCTCAGTGTAACTCTTCCTAACTCTTTTCCGTCTGGTCGTTACATTTTATCGCAAACTATCCTCACGCCTCCACATTGGGGTGAGGGGGAGGGGGTGAAGGCGACGCTACTCCGAAAGTCCAGATTTCGGCCGAGCGTCCGGTTCACGAAGTGCCAGGTGGGGCGCGCCGGAAAGGACGACGGTAAATCCCGTCGGGAGTAGTCGTCGGGTGCAGGCATAAATTTAATTAAAACTTCATTCCTGACGGGGAAACGACACGATACGCGCCGCTGGACCCCTCGCGCTCTCTGGCCTGTGGGCACTAGACGCCAAGCGATTTCACCGGGTGTCGACGATACTCCGCTCTGTACCCAACACCCGGGTCTCTCGTATGCACTCCGAGTATAGTTTCGGAAGCGCATAGTTTTTAGTTTTACGGGCGGGCAAATTGATAACGCTTGAGGGAGGAGCGGAACGGTAACTCGGAGCGTTCGTCACTCAACGATTCGTCCAGCCGCATGTCGACCGCCCGTCACCTGGGGAAATATCTCGTCCTCATCAAACGAATGGATTATTATGAAAAAAAATTTAAAAAAAATAGAAAAATGGAAAAATAGGCGATGATGAGGAAGCGCGTTAATCCATTATCGAGGTTGGCAACGCTTGCTGACTGATCGATCGTTTAATAGTGCGAAGAGTGGCTCAATTAGGAAAAGTTACTTTTGATACTCCATTGATCATTCAAAAAAATAGTAGGAGTGTGTGACGAGGGCCAGAGTGCGCCATCTGTGGATCGGGGGCGCAACTGGCGCGCTAGGGTGGATATCGATTTAAAGCCCTTGGGGCAGAAAATTAATTTATCCGTCGTCGGGGGCGAAGCGCGTGAGAATCGAAAGACGATGTTGTTTTATAGATATTTTTAGATGTGTGTGTAGAGGGTAAAAATTTGTTGTGAATTTTATGTAATCGAAGTTGGCATTTTTTTACGTTATTTGCATCGATTAAACATTAGTGTACTGTTTCGCAAAAAAAAAAAAAAAAAATTACTGGAATCAAAATTACAAATCTTTTGGTAAGAGTGCAATTTGAAATGAAAACTAAAAATGTTTACTGTAAAATTGCAACTCGTGTGTGTTTAAAATGTGAGAAACAATTTATGTAAAAAAAACTTCCAACACCGATAATTAATTTTCGAAGAATTTTTTTTTTCAGTGCGTACACCCAGGAAAATAATTTATTTGATGGCCACCGTTTATTTCGTTTAAGTAAAATATTTATTTCATTTAAATACCTATTTACTTAATTTAAATAAATATTAATTTAAATCTAATAAATATTTTAGTTACACCAAATAAACGGTGGCCGTCAAATCATTTTTTTTTTCTGTGTGTATATATTTGTGTATTTACTTTATTTATTTCGACTCTCTGCCATCTGTACCGAAATATCGGGTATTCGGAACGAGGTCCTGAAATCGTCGTTCAACCAAATTTAGCATGATTATTGATTTAATCCTTTCAAGTGATGCAACTCTTTGAATTCAGAAAAAAAATGCATTAATCACCAACCGATGTATTTGAAACTGTGTACTTATAAGAAATTTAATAAAAATATATCGATTCTTCAAAGGCTCAAAGCCCTTGGGGCAGAGAATGAATTTATCCGTCGTCGGAAGCAAAGCGCGTGAGAATTGAAATACGAAATCATTTTATACATATATTAATATATACATTTGTCTGTTACTTTATTTCTTTCGACTCTCCTCCATCTGCACCAAAATATCGGGGACTCGCTTGAGCAGATCCTCGGACGAGGTCTTGAAATCGTCGTCCAGCCAAATTTTCTTCAAGGCGCTCAGAACTCGACCGATCATTTTTCCGTGCGGAACGTGGGCCTTGAGTTGATGACCGTTCACAGGAAATCTCGGTATTTCCCATTTTTTAAAATCCTCCAGCAGACTCAACGATCCCTTGTATCTCAGCAGCTCGCAGACGAATTCTTGAACGTCTTGAACTTTCAATTTGGTGTTTAGAACGATGTGCTGATAGGGCTTCAGTGGCTTCTCGCAGGGCTTCTCCTCTCTGTGCATGACCATGAATAGGGCCAAGTCTCTGTTGAACGCGGACAGACGCAATCTCGAGTGCAGCGCCATAACTTCCTCCTCGTCTCTCAGCAACGCCGATATCAGTGTTATCGGACGAAGATTAAGTTTGTTCGACCGGGCCCGCGCGCAAGCCTTCTCGAAGGCCTCCAAGTTGGGCTCCTTCGGAAGACCGATGTACTGAGCAATTCCGCAATCTAACATCTTCGCGGTCAGCTCGCTGACGAATCTTCCCTCGAGAATCTTGCTCCATTCGCTCCAGATCCTCTCCCCGGAGATTCTCTCCAGTCCCGCGGCGTTCTTCTTTATCGCCGCGATCGTCGATTCCTCGTGGTTGTCCGCGACCTCGGAGATCCTACCGTAAAACCGGAAGTACCTAAGAACATGGGGTTTAATTAATAACTTAAGTAATTGATTCGACGAAGTTCGTTTAGATTTAAATAAAATGTATTAAAATGAATAAACGAGTGAAATGAATTTACGGATGCATCGTGCATTTCCAACCAAAAATTTAATTCGATGAAAATTTCTATACGCGGCTGTGTGCCAGAAATCTTTGAAATATCAGACGTATTAATGATGTCGAGACCTTTGATTATGCAAAATAATAATGCCGAAAAGGTGTTACGAAATTATTTTAAAAACAAATTGTTGAAAAAGGAATCAGACAATATTTTACTTTCTCGTTTTAAATTAATTCCTTGATTTTTAGAATCTATATGAATTTTTTTCGGAATTTTCTTATACTTCAATTTTTTTTTTACCATTTGAAATGTCGATTTAGAGCCACGAATTTCGGATATGTTTCCGTATCACGATTCCACAATCAACTGTTCCGTAGTTGTGGCGTAAAAAAACTTTGAAGACGGTAAATTCAAAAATGTAAGAAAGTTCTGAAAAAATTCATGTGGCTTCTTGAAAAATCAAGGGATTAATTTGAAGTGCAAGGTTTACGGATAATTTGGTGAACAATTATTTAAAAAATTTGTTAATAACGTTCATACATTATTATTATGTAAAATGAATTTTTTGGCACGATTAATACAGTTGATTTTTTCAGATTTTTATACCATTACGAAGTGTTAAAATTCTCGCTGAGTCTCACTTTTAGCTAAAATCGTACGAATGATGCATCCTTAAATAAATAAATAAATAAATAAACATACAAACATGTTTAAAAAATTCGAGCTAATTTTGTTATCCAACCTGAATATTTTTACCTGAATATTCTGAGAAAATCTTCGCGTATTCTCGTGCCAGGATCGCCGACGAAGGCGACCCGTTTCTTCTTGAGATCGTCGTAACCGTAAAAGTAATCGTATACGCTGCCATCGAAGTCGAGAAACATCGAATTAATGGTGAGATCTCGGCGATTGGCGTCGAGTTTCCAGTCCTTGGTGAACTCGACGTCGGCGTGTCTGCCGTCGGTCGCGACGTCGATCCGCAGGGTCGTCACCTCGAAATTTTCTTTGTCGTTTATCCGCGCCGTTACCGTGCCGTGTTTCTCGCCTCTGTCGTTTATCGTTCGTATCTCCTCCTTCGCGAGCATGGTCTTCATTTCTTCGGGCGTCGCGGTAGTCGCGAAATCGAGATCCTTCGGCGTCAGACCAGACAGCAGGTCGCGCACCGCACCGCCGGCAATTCTTATCTCGTAATTGTACTTTTCGAAAATTCCCGAAAGAATTTTCAGCTCGGGTGTGAAGATCGAGTGAAACTCCGGCGTGTCCAGCTTCATTATCACGGGGTCGCTCCTCGAACGAGGCATTTCCTCGCTGGCCATTCTCGTTATTCGCCACTTATCGACGTCTCGATTGCAGACACTCAGCAACTGAAAAAAAACACGAAAAGTTAAGTCTAAAATAAAGTACCAATTTTTCATGAAAATCAAAAACTTCAAAATGAGATAAAATTTATACGTTTCGATTGTTTCTACCCAAATTTTTAACTCGATAACCCGGCAACCGAAGAAAAAATTCGGAAAATTGGGTCCAAAATAAAGTACCAATTTTTCATAAAAATTCAAAACATTCAAAATAAGATAACATGTAAACGTTTTGACTGATTCTCCCCAAATTTAGTAGGGATGTTCGGTCGATCATTCTCCATCCATTTACCACTTTTTGCCCTGATAACGCAGCAACTGAAAAAAAAATACAAACAATATTTTCTAAAATAAAGTACCAATTTTTCATAAAATTCAAAAAAATTCAAAATGACGTAAAATTTAAACGATTGATTCTCCCCAAATTTAATAGAGATCATCGGGCGATCGTACATCACCTGTTTACAACTTTTTGCCCTGACAGCTAAAAAAAATGTAAGAGCTACAGTGTGCACAGTTATTTTTAAAGAAAATTAAAATCGCATACAGAAAACGAAACAAACATTTTTAAAATTAAATATTGAAGAAACATTGACTATTAACCACACACGCTACGTACAAAATTTCAGCTTGATCGGTCGAGGCATTCTCGAGTTACAGCGGTTTGAATTTACCGCGTCTGATTCACACATACACACACGCACACATACATCCGGACATTTTTTCTAAATGTGATTTTTCGATCTTTCGGGACATTCTGAACACGTTTTCATTACAATCTCAATTAATTAATTAATTTTTTTTTTTTTTTTACCGAAACGAAGATTTTTCTATGAGGAAGGACAAAAAAAATTATTAGTACAATGTGAGCAGCGCGAGGTACACATATAACCTCAAAGAGGTTTGTTATTGGTCTCACAGGTTAATAAAGATAAAAATGTTTCGTCGGTTTACCTACGCGTATCGTAAGGCTGCGAGACGGGAACTTAATACGTCGTGTTAAGACCCGGATCGTCAACATATCTGACGATCGTTTAACAAACGAAGTTTACAGCATCCTGAGACCGGTCCGTACATCTGGACGCCGAGGCGATGATTAAACTCGGCCAGCTGATCGCGCCGTGGTAAGGCAGATTGCGTCATCGGAGGTGGACAACTGCGGAGGTAAGGGAATCCGGTGTGGCTCGGTGGGCAACGAACTTGTCCTGCAACTTCGATCACAGGAATAAATCGCTCGCATGTGTAACGTTCCACTCTGCGAGGATTTCTCACGAATCAATTGACAGCGTATCTGCCGTCTGTAAGTTACCGACAGCGATCACGTGTCGACAACAATTTACCGTTTATCGTATATTAGTAGTTTTATCAGCAGTAGTTTTATTAAGAGTATAAAACGAAGAATCAACTTCCGGTGAATTTGGAAAGAACGATGACGGCTGTGGTCCCTAGCAAGTTGATGGACCGCAAACGGACCGCAAACGGACACGTCCGTTGGGGAACAAAACGGACCGTAAGAAACGACAAAACGGACTGTACGTTTTTTGTTGGCATTCGGTCTTTTTTCTGTTGCGGAAACCGAAAAAGGACCGATGCTTTTTTTTTCGAAAAATTTACTTTGGTCCGTTTTCGGTTCCCGCAACCGAAAAAGGACCACGATCGTATTTTTATTCTGTCCTGTCATTAAAAACACACTGTAAAAAATGTTATGAAATTTACACACGTTTAATATACAAAGTTATATGAAATATAGAACCTCGGCATATGAAATCAGAATTCATATACATTGTATTTGAATTTTTATAATTTAATCTTAAATGCAATACCTGTATATTAAAATTACCGGTGATGGGTTTGAAAATTAAGACATCCGTATATGAAAATTATGTTCTTATTAAAAATATTATACAAATAATATTGTTTTTAATATACCGATAGGGCAATATTCTTACATACGTGTCATTGAAATTTCATATACTGTATATGCATAAAACTTCATATACATTTATGAATTTTCAAACAGAATTTTTTACAGTGCAGAATTAAAAGCAAAATAACAAAAAAATTTTTAAACTTAGCCAAAAATTTGAAGAAGAAACATTCGGTCGTTCCGCGGTTTCCGCAACCGAAAAAGGACCAATCCAAACGTATGGTCCGTTTTACCGTTTTTGTGGTCCGTTTCGTTCCCCAATGGATGTGTCCGTTTTTCGGTCCGTTTTTTAGTTTTTTCCCTAAAAACAGCCATCCGCCAACTTGCTAGGGGTACAATGCACATTTAGCGCATCGAGACTATGGCAAACTGTTTTATCGAACTCTTCGTTCTTAGGACGAGGTACTTCGCATACACAGTAAAAAAAAAAGTACGTATGAAATTCAAAGTATTGGTACTCGAAGTTTTTATGCATAAACTGATATATTAAGTTTCCTGTACAATTGAGATGAAAAAGTAAAAGTATAGTATATTAAAAACTTTAGAAATACTTTGCTTTTAATGACTCACATTAACTTTACTATAAAAGTACCTGAAATTCAATAATTTACTTAAATTTCATTGTAAAAGTTCATTAATTTGTCATCTCAATTGTGCGTCACATTTAATGTACCAGTTTCTGTATAAAGACTTCCAGTCCGGTGCATTAAATCTTTTAAAACAGTGTACCTCTTTATCTGATCGTGAATTCAGTCACTACGTTCAAAAGAAGGATCATTGAGTTTTAAGGACATGTGATACATACGTATCGATGCTCCGACGGTGGTGATGCTTCGACGAAAAACAAATTAGTTTTTTGTAGTCAATAGATATAAGTATGAACACCTAATTTGCTTTTGGTCGTCGTATCAATCGTTTCGAAGAAAACAAGGCAGGCGATTTGTTACCGACTGAGTCTGTACCACATGCCCTTAAGGACATGTGAAATGACTCGGTCGGTAACAATTTAACACCGCGTCCGATGATGCTTCCATTTTATCCGAAATGTCAACCGATTTTAAATGGCATTGATTCGAAAAATGCATCTATCTCTCTCGCACTAATATGTCACGTGGTGCATCTTTCACATGGCCTTAATCTCGTTGCTACGAGGTTCTTTCACGAATCAGACGACATCGTATCTGCCGTCGGTAAGTTACCGACTGTGGTCATCCGTCGGCAACATCGCTTATGGCACCGACGCTTATCGTGGAATTAGTACTTTTACCCGAAGAGGGTAAAAAAGGACTTAACTTCCGGTGAAATTCGAAATAACGACGGTAGGCGGCGTTGCGATGCACATTTAACGCATAAAGACTATAGCAAACTGTTTTATCGAACTCTTCATTCCTCTAACGAGGCACTTTGCATACCTCTTTTATCTGATCACTGAGAAGATTCTTATCTATCACTATAAAATACATTTACAACTACCCATAAATATAATTTTTTTTAAATGTCCCTAACAATAATTCGCGATACTATATTTTGCCTAATGACGCTCAAACCTCAAGAAAATTCGCTCACTTCGCTCACAAGAAGAATCATTGAGTTTCAATCTCGCAGCGACTCGCCCGGCCCGATGTAAAAAATGATTCACGAATAATTTCGACCCAAGTAATATAGCTCGCTCGAGGATAATCTTACCCGGAAATTGGGCGGAACCGCGTAAAGCCTCGTGCTGTTGCATGACAACTAGGCTGCTATGCAAACATCATTTGTGTATAAGCGTCGTTCACAGAAACGCGCCGCTGTTTGTTCCTTCGCGTGGAAGGGGCCTCGGGCATCTCGTCGTGCAAAGTAATAACGTGCGAAATTCCTTTTACACATATAGCTCGCAGTCCATAGCTTCAGGATTCTTCGTCGCATTAGACGCGTTCGATACGCCTCGAGGTCTCAATGACGCCCGAAGGATCCGCACTATACGAGACCAGCGAATTGATGACACGTTGGTCATTCGCGCATGCGCAGAAAAATTACCGATCGATCATTTAGGTCACACGGACATCGATCACTAAAAACAACGCGGAAAACGCTGCACTGAGAAAAAATTACATAGTTAAAGCAACAATGCTGACTTTATACCATAAAAAAATGGTTCCCGAGGGGAACGTCTACATTTTATAGTTACGACAATGACGAAAAATTACGGTTGCAAACATAATTATAATTTAACCAATTGAATATATACCAACAGAAACTATCTATGTAAACGTTCCCCCTGGAAAATATTGGTTATAGTAGGAAATACTATTATTTTTCTCAGTGTACGATTTCAAAACAATTGACATAGAGAGAAATAAAATAAAAACAAATAGCTAACCTGTCAAATGACACGGACGCATTTGACCTGGCTCGGTATCACAAGTTCATTAAATTAAAGCATTAAAAAAAACTAATAATTATTAATGAACTAGGTTAAATGTATCACTATAATAAAATAATAATATAACCCAACGACTCGCTGTCAACCAAATAAATAACATTGAACCACTATGCGCGCAGCCGCAACAGCAGATAATACAAAAATACAAATCACCTGCGCACACAATCTTCCAACAGCTTCAACAAATGGCCACTATAGTGGGTCCAGAAAATGCACAAATACAAGTATAAAATATATACCGGTACTGGTACATTTTCCAGCCATATGAACAGTAATGTAACAAAACCACAGCAATAAGTTTAATTAAGTAAGGTGAAAAATTAATTAATACACCCAAATATAGACAAAACCTTGGGCTGACGGACTCAGGTCGATGGCCCATTGACAGTTTTACTAAAAGTGACGTATCAATAAATAGAGTGATGTATCGGAGACTGTAATGATGAACTGCTACTGTCAATAAATATCTTTTTACTACTACTAATAATAATATAAGACTATAATAAATAAACAACGCTAATAGAAAAAATAACGCCAAGATTATAAATAATAATTGTACGTAGCAGTGGGTATCGCCGACGTGATTTTTCGATATGTCACCGCGAACTTTTAACCGGATTTCTCCAATTATGGTGTATTACCTCGCGTTCGTACCTCCGCTCACAAATGTATTGTCACAAACATAGATCAGGCTATGAAGTTTCAGTGTACCAAAATCTGTTAAGTAATTTTTTGCCGGCCCGACGTTTGTAGCCACTTGCGAAACGTGCCGAGCCGGTAGATCGCAGTGAAACGCGTAACTCCCGTGTTTTTGCCCTGGCGGGCAGTCGGGAATAAAAATCCAGGTGCCTATCGTGATTTACAGCAAGACATACACAAGACGATGGATATGACGGGGTTGAAAAAGCTAGATAAAGAGGTATCACTTGGATTTCTTGAGTAAAAATCTAACGTGAAAAAAAAGAATTCACGAGCGCATAATTCCATATATTTTTTCGCGCCAAGCGCAGATCCGACTAAGTGAAGCGTGACGAGGCAGTATTTTTTCACAACAATGAAAACAATATCTTCAAAAATGTTTGTAAATTGAAACATTTGACGAATATTTTTCAATAATGAAAACATATTAATGGTAATAGCAGAGGAATATACTATGTAAATAATCGCGCAAATATATCACTGTACTATGTAATACATTGTCAATAAATACATTTACTACTACTACTATTTTTTAATATTGAGAAAATATTTTTTTAAGCTGATAAAAAATATTTTTTAATATTGATATAAAATATTTTTGCAACTTTGGTGCAGTAACATTGATGAAAAATTATTAAAAGCCCATGGGACACGCGTTTGCGGACAATGCTTGAATGTGTATGCAATATAATGCACCAATACCAGTGTCGCGTTTTGACGAATTATATCGACACACACGCGGGTGTGCGCGTTGCAGTGAAACGCACAACTCCCGTCTTTTTGCCCTGGCGGGCAGTCGGGAGTAAAAATCACTACATTTAGCGCCTAAATTTTCGATAATGGATTCAATCAGCGGATTAACTTCGACGCCCGATACTTCCGGTCCTCCGAGTCGCATCCGCGAATGCGCAAAATTCGCACGATGGCCCTGTTGTGCAAACACGAGAGCGGTGGAACGAGATTCGCCGGTTACAAATTCATGTCCTATCTCTCGAGGGTAGGATAATAATTAAATACGCGTTATTTCTTGCGAGCGACGAAGCTGGAGGGGCGGTCGGATGGCGGGTTGTCCCGTTGATAGGCATCTCTATTATTCAGTGGTGTGTTGCCCGACTCGCATCAACCCCGGGTCGGAGAGGAGCGAGTGACGAGTAGAAACGGGACTCGTTACGAACAACGGACCAAACAAAAAAAAAAAATCGAAAAAAAAATAGTCAACTTTTTTGGACTCAGTGAAACTCCACCCCGAACTCGAAATCGAGTTTCCGTCTCGATTTCTGGGGTGTTATTCATTCGGGGTTGAAGGATCGCGCGGTTGCCGGCGAATGAATCAATCGACGGTTTAATTCACAGATTGGCAGGAGTTGTCAGTTTCGCGGACGAGGGATGATCGATCGTAGCTTTCGCTACTCGGAGGGGTGGGTTTGGCGGGGTGGCAGGGGAGGGGGTGGGGGTTAAACTTCTAGATGGGAGGGAATGAGAGAGGCTGGCACTAAGGGAGGCACGGGGCAGGCACGGCTAGGATATAGGGTCCGTCCTTATCTACGGATAGCAGGCAACCGTTCCACCCCTCTCGCGTCCTGCGCCCTGCAGCAACCCTCAGCGTCCGACGGCAGCGAGTAGGACGCGCCATGATGAATCGGCCATATTGCCTTACTGCCCTCCGCAAGGGGATGAGACCTGCCCGCAGCTTCTTCGCTTCCTCTCGGGGTTCTCAATCGCACGAGCCGGCGCAACGACATCGCCGGGGATGAAAACACCCCGGCCACTGCGTTCTTTTCATCCCCCAAACTGAGCAACGCAGGTCGGAAAGCGTTCCAGCCGTGGGTTTTTTTTATGACGAAGCTGGGATAGCCGAATTGTCTTGATCTATGGTGAAGAAGGCTCGGATTGAGAACCACTGTTATCAGTGCTCACTGCGAACGTGACGCCACATCTTCTCGCACGATTCTTCGAGCCGAAATCTCACGTATTTCATACTCTTCCACGTACGGCCGATGATAACTGGGGTA
>JAPYZC010006979.1:0-12010 GCA_030522665.1 Ichneumoninae sp. A BG-2022a | reverse complement strand
AATACGTATGAATTTTTTCAGAATTTTATCTAATACTTGAAAATGACGATTTTAAACAAATTTTAACATAAAGGAAACGAATAACATTTTGGGATCATTTTTATAGACGAACAATCTTATCAGCATCTTTCATATGCTTGATTTTTTTCAGATTTTTATCCGATCGAGAAGTGTTTGTAATTCTCTTTTATTCCTCTCGAACTTAGGCGGCGTCGGTCATTGCGCTAGTACAACCTTAAACGAATCCGAGAATTGCAACATTTTTTTTTCCTTGAACGCAGCGTACCAGCTTCATCGAAAAAAAGTTCCTTCCGCCGATGTTATCGCTAATCGGGAGAGAAAAAAAACCAATACGCTTTTAGATTTCCATTATCGATCGGGTTGAAACGTTTTTGCAAAAAATAGATATCTTTTTTTCTTTAATTGAAAAAGTCGTTTTGTTCTTCGGTGGCGAATGGACGTCTGGTAGAAAATCGATCGACGTTTGGCTTCCAGGAAACCGGTATGCATAAATCTTTTCTCAAATGTTTGTTTACAATTAAACATTTTTTTAGTCCTACAGAGCCTCAGTTAAATGAGATACCATTTTTTTTACAGTTCCGATCGTGTATATTTTATGATTCAATACACTTTTTTCCCGCCTCCACCCGCGCCGGACCCGGTACAATTATACCGGCAATCCGGGGGACTATCGAGGTTATTTTTAGTTTCGGAACAGAGTGAAAGATGGAAGAAAAATAAACCTCGTTTCGATGGTCCACGAAGTAAATTTCTAGTTTCAGTAAAGTGTGAAAGACAGAAGAATGAAAACCTTGCTATGACGCTGCACGAACTAAATCTTTAGTTTCTCGTTTTAGTGCGGGTTGAAAGATGGAAAAAGCATGAAGTAAATATTTACTTTTTAGTTTCAGTACGGGTTGAAAGATGGAAAAAGCATGAAGTAAATTTTTAATTTTTATTTTTAGTACGGGTTGAACGATGGAAAAAGCATGAAGGAAATGTTTACTTTTTATTTTTAGTACGGGTTGAAAGATGGAAAAAGCATGAAGTAAATTTTTAATTTTAATTTTTAGTACGGGTTGAACGATGGAAAAAGCATGAAGTAAATGTTTACTTTTTATTTTTAGTGCGGGTTGAAAGATGGAAAAATCATGAAGTAAATATTTACTTTTTAGTATCAGTACGGGTTGAGAGATGGAAAAAGCATGAAGTAAATTTTTTGTTCACAGTTTTAGCACGTCATGAAAGATAGAAGAAGCCCGCAAAAAATGCTTAGTTCTCAGTTTCACAACAATGTGAAAGGCGGAGGAAGCATGAAGTACATTTTTAATGTTAACTCTTCGTACCGTGTAGACGAAAGAAAAGAAAACTTCGTTTCTACCGTGCACGAAGGACTTTTTACCACAGCGATAAAAAAAAAAAGAAAAAAAAAGAAGTTTCCTCAATGTCGAAATGCTCTCTCGACTCCCGAGCGGGTTTGATGTGCGCCACGATTTAGATATCCGCGTTTCGACTGCCACAGCAGCGAGTGTCGTACCCACCTATTCCGGTTGCTCATGTTGGCGCGCATCGCCGCCCGCCGAAGCCGAGCGTCGGCCCGTCGAATCCAATCGCCGAGATGACACTTCGAGATCGTTGCCGGTATCGCGAAACACTTTCGGATATATACATAGCTGTGTTTGCAAACACGTGTGTACGTCCCGTCAGGCCGGAGCCGTTCGCTTTTCCGCCCGGCCCGCGTTTTACCGCACGGTAACGGTTATTGATCCTGAAACTCGAGCCGTGTCCTATTATTCGCCGTAACTCTCGTAACCCGTATACATCACTGCGTGGTAGTTAACGTCGATGAGAAACAGAGTAGTGGTGTTCGACCGTCACGGGTCAGCACGTTCGACCGGCGGAGCCGCGCACGCGATTCGAGTACGGTCCAGCCGGATGAGAACGAATGAAAAGGCAAAAGGTCCGACGCACCATCCCCACCTCCCTCTCCCCCCTCCCCGGCGGCACCACTCGATTTCAACAACCTTGCTTTATTTTCGTTACCTCTCAGCCGTAGCGTTTTTGTTTCGTGTTCGAATATACGCACGAGTACTTTCGCATTCGACGGCTCAAGCTCGGCGCTTCATTCCCCCGACGGGGAATTTCGAAAATGTAGGGCTCGCAATACCTATCAGCTGTTAATCGATTCTCAAACCCCTCAAAGTCAGTCCGTCGGACTGAGTTTTTTTATCTCTTTGTTCTTTTTTTTTTGCTTCTCTCAAAGGCTTTCCTCCGTAGCTCTCGGGCTGCAATTGGTATGATGATAATTAAAGTTACGGTGGAGTGTCAGTATTTTTTTTTCATCTTCTATACGCGCGGTCTGTTGGACTAGATTCGTTTTCTCTAAGGCTCTCGGGTTACGTTCGGTATGATGAAAATTGAAATTACGGTAGAATTTTTTTTTTTTAATCTTCTTGACGCGCTGTCCGTTGGACGGATTTATTTAATTTTTTGCTCTCTAAGGCTTTAAGGCTTTATATCTTTCGCGTTATCTTTGGTATGATGATAATTGAAGTTGCTGTAGGATTTGCGTATTCTCTTTCAGCTTGACGCGCGGTCCGACGTACTAGGTTTATTTATTCATTTTTTTCATTAAGTCGAGGTGAAACAAACTCGGTCGGTAACAAAAACTGTAATGGATGGCATTCGGAGATGGTAGATATTTCACGAAAAAGCAAAGTATTGGCGAATGCGGAATTCAATACCCTGTCCGATGATGCTTTTAGCAAAAATGTCAACCATTTTTACATGACACTGATTCGGAAAATACAACTATCGATATCGCACTCACATGTCACGTGGTACATGTTAAGGTTTTTCTCGCCTTAAGGACACGTGAAACGACTCAGTCGGTAACAAAAATCTGTAACGAATGCAATTCAGAGACCGTAGACTTATCGGGAAAAAGCGAAGCATCAGCGGATGTGCAATTTAATACTGCGTCCGGTAATGCTTCCGTTTTATCCGAAACGTCAACCGGTTTTAAATGGCATTGATTCGAAAAATGCATCTATCTCTCTCGCACTCATATGGCACGTGGTACATCTTTCACATGGCCTCAAGCTTTTTCTCAATGTCTTTGGCGTCACGCTTGATATAATGAAAGTTGAAATTACGTTAGAGTTTCTGTTATTTTTTCCTTTCATTTACTTCGTGCGCGTTCCATCAGCCCAGGTATATTTAATTACGTTTGGTAGAATAAAAAGTTGTGTTTGTATTTTTGTCGCGCGGAATGGAAAAGAACGTCTAACGCCTAACTTTTTTTTATTGTACTCATGTTCTCTGTAAATTTATACTGCACGACGTAATTTTTTTTAACGTCATGTTGAAAGGGGTAAAACTATCGTTATTCTTTGGAGCATTAATGTCTTGGGTGGCTATTTTTTTATTTTTTGAAATCCTTTGTGTTCGTATTCGAATTTCGTCGAACGAACAGCCGAGGCTCGATGAAAAAAGTGCATAGTCCCTCTTTCTAGCACTGTACGTACGGGAAATATTTACCCTCAAAATAAGGGCTCGCGGCTAATGCGCCGTGTCCTTCCAGGGCCGAGGGCAATTCCGTGCGGGCCAAAGCACCGCGCACCATTATTTCTTGTTCCTCAAAGGCCTTTCTCAATGTCTCTCGAGTTCCGTTTAGTATAATTCAAATTGAAGTTAAGTTAGAACGTCCGTTTTTTTTGCCGCGAGGAATTGGAACGAAAGTCTGACTACATTAATTAAACTTTTTCTAATGTAAATTTTACTCGTAGTCTGCAAATTTATGCTGGACGACGTAATATTTTTGTAAAGAACGTGACAATTTCCGTGAAACCATCGTTATCCTTCAAAGCATTAGTCCCTTGAATTGCTGTTTAAGCATTTTTTTTGCTTTGTTTCTTTTCGTTTTAATCATTCGTGTTTGTATTTGACCTTCGTCGAACGAACTGTTTCTTTTTCTCTAATCATTCGCGTTCGTATTTGACCTTCGACGACCGAACTGTTTATCTTTGTTTTGATCATTCGCGTTCGTATTTTACTTTCGTCGACCGAACTGTTTCTATTCGTTTGAATCTTTCATGTTCGTATTTGATTTTCGTCGACCGAACTGTTTCTTATTTGTTTTAATCGCTCGTGATCGTATTTGACTTTGATCGAACGAACTGCCGAAGCTCGATGAAAAAGTGCATATTCTCTTTTTCCGTTGCTGTACGTACGGGAAATATTTACCCCGAACGGAAGGGCTCGAAGCTATAATGCTTCGGCCTTCCAGGAATTGCCGAGGGCAATTCCGTGCGGGCCAAAGCATCGCGCGCCATTACTTTTTTTTATCTCTCCCGATTTCGACTCTAGACGAAACACTTGCGCATCGCGGATTCCCGCACGTGTTCGCCGAGTCGAGACTACGGAGAATTTTGCTATTTAAATCGCATCGGTTCGTCTCGTTGCGTGTCCGCTTTGTTGAGACGGTGGAACGAAGTCGGAGGCAGCGACGGAAATCAAGGAAATAACTTGCAGAGCGCGAGCTGTAAAGATGCTTTAAGAAACGCATCGCGGCAGCTGCATCGATGCCCAGTTTTATGTTCCGGCAGGCAACAGCGTGGAGAGAACGGAAATTACATCAACGATAGGAAACTCGGTTACAGCCGGTTGTTCGATTTTTGTTCTCTCCGCTATCCGACGTCGCCGTCCTCCACCTCACGATCACGTTACCGACTGAGCCCGACGTTATCGACTGCGCAGTCACGATTGAGATCTTTTTTTTCGTTTCGCTCTTATTGTATTTTCGCTGAGGAAATTGTGAACTGGGAGAAAAGAAAGAGTTATTCAGCGTGCGATCCGTCGCTTTGCGTATAACACGAAATATTTTTTAAATGTTTCCAATCTTTCAGATCTTACGAAATATTTCGGACATAATATGGAATTAATGTTTTTAAATCTTCTGTCAAAATATACCGACGAGACGTTTCTTAAATATTTCAGAAACACACTTAATCTTTCAACACATCCGAAATATTTTACATCCATGGTGATAAAATATTTTTTAATATTTTTTATTTCATTTTAATTAAAGGCAAGAGGGCTTGTCCGGTAAATAAATAAATGTAATGTTTCTATGAAAATTGTACCGATTATGAAATCTTTCGCATTTCACTGAAATGCTTAAAACATTTTGGAATAATTATTATGCAAAATTAATTTCTATAAGCTATTTTAATATGCTTAATTTTTTTTTCAAATTTTCATACTATCGAGAAGTGTTTTGCAATTCCCTCTCATTTCTCTGAAACTTATGCAAAGTGAACACTATTCGCAAGCACTACCTTAACTGATAGATAGAGGCAAAGTAAAGTTTTGTCTCTAGGTGCGAAAAAAACAAAAAAAAATATTACAGTTTTCGTTATCAACCGAATATGTTTAACGATTTCTATAAGCTATTTTAATATGCTTAATTTTTTTTCAAATTTTCATACTATCGAGAAGTGTTTTGCAATTCCCTCTCACTTCTCTGAAAGTTATGCAAAGTGAACACTGTTCGCAAGGACTACCTTAACTGATAGATAGAGGCAAAGTAAAGTTTTGTCTCTAGATGCGAAAAAAAAACAAAAAAAAACTATTACAGCTTTCGTTATCGACCGCATATGTTTAACGATTTCGCGACACGGTCGTTAACGGGCTCAATCGAGTTCTTCCTCTTGCTCGAATTACTCACACCCTCTCGTCTAACCAAGCCCTATCCTCGCCATACATCCCGCCGCAGTAGTTACGTTTATCCAATCGAATCACGCGGATTTCTCTTCCGATTGGCAATGGCTGGCGCGTCCTCGTTAGAATCGAGTTTCGTAAATTACCCAATTTCTCATGCTCGTCTATCACTTCGGCGCGGAAAGAGGAATGCGGCCGTTCATGCGCGCAAGAATATTGACTTTACCGACGGGTCGATGTACCCGTATTAGGTGATTGATTCATCGAGCACACTGCCCACTGCATGCGTCTATCTATAGACCAAAATTTCACGTTATATTTTTACACTAAAAGGTCGTTACGCGTGAGAATCGTTAAGTTTTTCGTTATGTAAAGGCGGAAGGTTCGTTTGCACCGGCAAAAATAGATCGCAAGATTACTTTTTTTTCATACCAAGTATTATTATTTAGAAATACCGCGCACAATATGATTTATGGAAAATTTAATATACACTGTAAAAAATGTTATGAAATTTACAACACGGTTAATATACAAAGTTATATGAAATATACAACCTCCATACATGAAATTAGGATTCATACACATTGTATTTGAATTTTTATAATTTAATATCAAATGCAGCACCTGTCTATTAAAATGACCGATGATGGCATTGAAAATTAAGACATCCGTATATGAAAATTATGTTATTATTACAAATATTATACAAATAATATTGTTTTTAATGCACCGGTAACGCAATATTCTTACATACGTGTCAATGAAATTTCGTATACCGTATATGCATAAAACTTCGTATACATTTATGAATTTTCAAACAGATTTTTTTTACAGTGTACGTGTAGCAGGTTTTACTATCTAAATAGCAACAGCTAGTAAAAAAAGATTTATATCGGTGAAATCTTACGATCTATTTGTTCCGATGTATACACCGAGTATTTTTTACTATCACGAAAATAATCGCTCTCACAAACGAGTTGCGAATTTTTTAAATTTCACTATTCGTAGACGGTTAATTTTTCCACTATTCCACTTTTCGGCCGAGAAATGAAAAAAAGCAGTAATACATTTTTTCTCCGTCTCGATCCTTGTGCTTCCTCGCAAATATTTTGAAGCACTTAACAAACGATTTTGTCACTTCTTTAACAAAATTATTATTCGGAAACTTCGTATTTCAATTTTTCGAAATTATTGTTTACTGCGCAGTTAAACAATATTTATAACACAGAGATCGGCGAAATCTTGCCGTCTGATTGTCCCGGTCTATAAACGGAGTACTTTTTATTATCATGAAAATAATCATTTTTACTACAAACGAGTCATGAATTTTTGAAATTTCACTAATTACTAGGTAGAGAGAGTGGACTACCGAGAAAAAACCGTAATACCTTTTTTCGATCTCGATCCCTTTGCTTCTTTGAAAAATCTTTGAAGCGCAGTAATGTAAAGTCTACGTCGTTAAAATTCATAATCAATACCGAGTAGAATGTGAACTACAGCACTTTAAAAAAAAAGCGAAAAAGCCGTACTATTTTTTCTGTCTCGATCCCTTTGCTTCTTTGAAAATCTTGAAAATCATTGCATCTCACCTATGTAAAGTCTACGTCGTTAAAATTGTGTACATCGTAAACGACCGAATAAAACATGGACAATTTTTTTTATTATTTCGTCTTTTTTGTTATCCATCCCCATTCTCCGTCTCGAACCGTCGGCTTCTTTGAAAATCATTCAAGCACTTCTTTTTTTTTTCTTTCTCCCTCGCATCACCCCTCGACCAATGTTTTTTTTTTTTTTTTCATTTTCTCTTTTTTTTATCCAACCTTATTTTCCGTCTCGATACGTCGGCTTCTTTGAAAATCATTGAAGCACAGTCTATGTAAAGTCTACGTCATTAAAATTCCGTGTGTCGTAAACGACCGAATAAAATATCGACAAATTCGCGCGAAATGCTCGGAGGGTTGAGACGTCTTCGAGATTTTTTTTTACATTTTTTTTTTGTCAAACTTTTATTTCCGAGGTAAAATATGGTTTTTCGCTTTGAAAATGTATGTCGCTCGTGAAACGTGGAATAAAAAAAAACCGCATATAAATTGCCCCACTTACGGAGATCCCATCGCCCCCCTCCCCTTCACCCATTATTGTCAAGTCTCTACAGCTCTCAGATTTCTTACAATTTGTCGAGTATTCCTTCATTCATTCCACGTGTGAGCTGCAATGGCCCAAAGTTTCGTATACTTCTTTTTTATTTATTTTTCGTACGAATTCCTCCCAAACGTAAATCTTTGCGAATTTCCATTTATACTCGACGTCTCCGGGGGAAGCTCCACGAGACGGATAAATAACTTTTCTCGTCCTCCTGCTCCGATGTGAACGGATAACTGAATTATTTTTTTTCCCCTTTCATCATAACTTTTCTGAGATATCATGAAGAAAAAAAATATATATAAAAAAAAAAAATAAATAAAATAGTGAAGAAAACTTAAAGTAATTTCAGAGTGCAAAAGCATTTCTGCACCGCCGGTGACTCCGGAATTTCGCGCCAGCCACTTGAAAGGTGAGGCTTCCGAAGCGAAAAAAACAGCGCGACAACTATTTTTCATATTCTCTACACTCAGCATTTATATTTATGTAAAAAATATTTATTTAAATTAAGTAAATATTTATTTAAATCAAATAAATATTTTACTTAAATCAAATAAACGGTGGCCGGCAAATAAATTTTTTTCTGGGTGTATCCGTCGAACCGAAAATGTTTTCCGTTTAATTATTTTTATTTTATTCTTCCGAATCGAATAAACAGCACAATTATTTTTCGTATTCTCTACACTCAGCTTTTTTTTTTATGTAAAAAATATTTATTTAATTTAAATAGATATTTATTCAAATTAAGTAAATATTTATTTAAATCAAATAAATGTTTAACTTAAACCAAATAAACGGTGGCCGGCAAATAATTTTTTTTCTGGGTGTATCCGTCGAACCGAAAATGTTTTCCGTTTAATTATTTTATTTTATTTTTTTGGTACAGGTAACGTGGCGCTTGGATTTTTCGGCGCCAGGTTCGTCGTCGAGTTCGTATTAACGCGGGATGAAGAAAATAAAGTAGAAAAAAAGCTTATGGTAATTTCGGCATGTAAAAGCTATTTCTGCATCGCCAGTGATTCCGGAATTTCGCGTTAGCCAGTTGAAAAGGTAAAGCTTTCCAAGCAAAACGAGCAGCTTGTTATAGTAAAAACGCGTGCTCTGCTATTTGTCGATAAATATTCTCCGTTTCCTCTACCAATATTCGCCGTACTGATAACTTTTTCGTTTTTAATTAATTATTTTACGTTATTTTTTTCCAGGTAGTGGTGGAGCTTGGATTTGGATTTGGATTTTGACGCCGGATTTATCGTCGAGGTCGGCTTTTCGCGAGATGAAACAAAAATATGTGAAATAAACGGCTTACAGTCATTTCCGCTCGGGAAAGCTCTATCCGCATCGCCGGTAATTTGGAATTTCGCAAAGCCCATTGAAGGGTAAAGCTTCGAAAGCGAAACGAGCAGCTCGATATTTTTGTAGTTAAAAACCGCGTGCGCGGCTTTCCACCGACAAATATTCTCCGCATTCTCTATAATTATTCGCCAGTTTGATAATTTTCTCACTTTAATTATTATGATTTTTTTCACAGGTAATGTGGGATATCGGATTTTCCCGCGCCAGACTCATCATCGAGTTCGGCTATTCGCGAGATGAAAAAAAAAGAAAATGCCTGAAGCATTTTCTAAGTGGAAATTTCCACTTACAAAAGCCATTTCTGCACAGCCGGTAACTTCGAATTTCTTCGTATCCTCTGTCATTATCGCGAGACTGACTATTTTCTCGTTTTAATTGTTATTTTTTTTTTTACTGGTAATGTGGAATATTGGATTTTACCGCGCCAGATTCATCGTCTAGTCCGGCTTTTCGCGAGATGAAAAAAAGAAAATGGAAGAAAATGCTTAATGTAAATTCCGCTTAGAAAAGCAATTTCTGCATCGCAGGTTTCTCCGAATTTCTTCGTATTCTCTATCATTATTCGCCAGACAGACGATTTTCTCGTTTAAATTATTATTATTATTATTTTTACAGGTAATGTGGAATGTCGGATTTTCCGGAGTAGAATTCGGAAAATCCGAGTATCGATAAAATCTGAGTAGAATCGTCGAGCTCGGTTTTTCGGGAATTGACCAAAAAAAAAAATATATATAGAACATTTGAGCTTAAAATAACCACTACTACTACACTGTTAAAAAAATGGTAAATTTAATGTACCGGTATTGGAAGCTATAAAAGCTTCCAATTAAGATTAAATTAGATTTAATATACTGGTTAATGCATAAAGCATTAACCAGTATATTAAATCTAATGTGCAAATATTATGTACAATTACAGTAGTTTCAAAGTAATTTTTTTAAATACATTTAGTACTATTAAAGAACTTTTATTAAAAAGACCACTTTTTTATTATTTTTTATTTACCGTACATTCATTTTACACAACATTTGTATATTAAATTTAATATATTAGGTTATGCATAAAAGCTTCCAATACAAGTACATCAATTTCGATGCAGACATTTTTTACAGTGTAACTGACAATGTTTATATGAAGTGGTGTATTATTTTTTAAATATATAATAGTAGTACAAGTTAGAATTGAGTATTTATTTTATTTGTTGTTATTTAACGTCGCATCAACTGCTATGGTTATTCGCGACGGGCCTTACTTTTTTTCCTTTAGTGGGAACCGTACAACTTTGGGGGTTACTCAATATGAGTGAACGTGAACTGTACTTTTGGATGCCAGTAACAGTCGGTCTTCCAGGTTTGCTTCACGGCGTCGGAGCAACGTCACATTGATTAAGGTAAACGTACCAATGACCGAACACGTCCCAGTGGCCGGACAAGGCGTGCATGCAAGAGAGGTAGAAACACGATTCTTCATGCATGCCCAGGGACTCTGACTGCTCCCTTAAGTGTCCGGCCATTGGTACGTTCACCTTACAAGCTGTAAACATTGGACGACTATTGACATATATATCGGCTATCGCACGATAGATTCCAGGAGCTACGTCGCGTCACGATGTTTTTCCTATCAGCAAGATTACGGCACCGGGCTTCGAACCCGAGACCTCCCGATCCTTTGTTCTCGACGCCAGTAAGATAAATGTCCCAGTGACCGAACACGTCCCAGTGGCCGCGCAGAGCATGCCTGCAAGCGAGACGCAAATACCATTTTTCATGTCCGGGAACTGGGACTTCGGTCCACTCTCCGGCCGATTAGCTGTGCGGCCACTGGTACTTTTACCTTACTCTAATCACGTGACCAAACTGATCGGCTTTGAACTGAGTATGTTATCCGTCTTATACGAGTTTTCGCTTATCCGCCGCACGCCTCCCTACACCGATAAAAAAAGTACAGTTGAATCAACTAAGATTTGGGCAGGGACGTTCAAATAAATCTTTCGTTGGTCGAACAAAATATTTCAATGACTCAAAAACATTTTGGCGAAATCACCCGACAAATTGTTGAAGTAACCAATTTTTTAGCCGTACCAACAAAATATTTAGTTGAACGTCCCCGCCCGAATCTTAGTTGATTCAATCGTATTTTTTTTATCAATGTACGTTACCTCGGATAAACTGTATATGTCTTATCCGAGTTTTCGCTTATCCGACGCACGCCTCCCTACACCGATAAAAAAGTACAGTTGAATCAACTAAGATTCGGGCAGGGACGTTCAAACAAATATTTCGTTGGTCGAACAAAATATCTCAATGACTCAAAAACATTTTAGCGAAATCACCCGACAAATTGTTGAAATAACCAATTTTTTAGCCGTACCAACAAAATATTTAGTTAAACGTCCCCGCCCGAATCTTAGTTGATTCAATCGTATTTTTTTATCGATGTACGTTACCTCGGATAAACTGTATATGTCGTCCAACTGTGTACAGACGAAAACGAGTCTAGGATCGTGGGCGTGTGCACCGAGGCGTATTATTCATACGCACGGGTTGTGTAACCCGCGTGAGTTAACGAACGGAGGGAAAATACTGTGTGTATTTTCCCTCCGTCCGTTAACTGCGATATCGACGTTGGACGCTCGACGCTAAATTCCACGAAGATTCCGGTCCGATGTGCTACGCCGGTGGAATTAGAGACGGTACATTGAACGGTCGTTTTGCACGCAGATGAGGAGCCTGTACAGGCGTCGGGGACGAAGTGGACGCCGAGTAGGAACGGCGGGGAAGGGAGGAGGGGGGGG
>JAPYZC010006978.1:0-13807 GCA_030522665.1 Ichneumoninae sp. A BG-2022a | reverse complement strand
CGGTCCGACCGGGCGCGGTCCGACCGGGCCTGAGGAGTGGGGATAGGAGTGGGGATGGGAGTGGGGGGTCTCCATAGTGCGCCCCTTACTACTTATAAAATGTAAACGTTCCCCCTGGGAACTATTTTTTATGGTAAAAAGTCAGTATTGTTGTATTTACTATGTCATTTTTTCTCAGTGTTGCAGGCATAAAATATGGTCATTTTCGCATAGTCGGGGAAAAACCCTACGTGCCTTTCGTCGATTATAAAAATAATAGTTCGAGGATTTCCCTTCAGAAACGATAAGCATGTCGAAACATATTGAATCCGCCATTGTTACTATGATTAGCGTATCAATATATTATGTAACAACATACAAGAATATCATGCGATATTAATTATTAATCGTGACTAATCTGTGTGTCACATAAATTAAATTATTAATAACACAAATTGCTATAAATTTCTTTAAGTACACTAAAAAAAGTTTGTACTTTTTACAACAACTTATTGTCCACAAACGTCCAAAATTTGTTATTTGTTATTTTTCTAGTCTCACAAACAAAAGTACAAACTAACATTGTGAATGACACGGGAAATAAAAGGACAAGTTAGTATATTAAAATAGAGTAAAAGCGGTGAATATGGCCCACCTCGATTAACACGTAAATCAATGATATATGGACCGGGCCATATTCCCCTTCTACCTTATACTTCTACCCTAAGTGACAAACTCGTCACTTATTTAACAAACTTATTTCGACGAAATTTTGCATTCCGATTTTACGAAATTATTTTTTACCGTGTACATTCGCCGAAATGCATTAAAAAAATATATACGAAGGACCGTAACGTTCGACGAAAATATATTTAGTTTGTGACTAATATATTTCCCGACACATGCCGCATGGTTATTTATCATTTATTTTTATTCGACCCGCAGAGCGGTTCGTCGTCGCAAAGTTGACGTTCAGCAGCAGCTCGTCACTGCAGCAAGTTCGTTGAATGTATTACCAGACGTCCGGACGTTACGTAGTAGGAAGTCCATACGCGCGAGCGGGAAGGTGGGTATAGGGTATAATGAAATTACGAGAGAAGGCGCAGAGGCGGAGGCGGAGGCAGCTCCCCGTAAAAGGGGTCGATGCCGTCCTAGCATGAAGCACCGCTCCGTCGACCCTACCCTATCCCTATATATACCCGGTACGTGGCCGATGCGCGACGTGCGACGTACCCTCCCCAATGCCACTGCTGCTGCAGGCGCGGGTGGATACGACCGCAGAGCCTCGACCAGCCGAGCACCCCGAACGCAACCACCCCGCTCTCTCCCGAGCTCTTCTCTCTCCCTCTCGTTTCGAATCGATCCGACAGTTACAACGTCACGATATGCTCTTGCGAGCGATGACGTCACACACGGGCTTCCCGAAAGTCTAATGAACTTTCTTCGCACCGCGGTCACGACGAGGAGCAACGTCGAAAACCCCATCGAACGACGCTTGTTTCTTTCAATCCGCAACCACCAGTCGCGATGCGGAGTCGCCCGTTAGAGAATCGTTGCTCGTGCCTTGCAGTTCTAATAATTATTATAGTTTTTTCATGGTTGGTACGAAATTGTCCAACTGGAATTCTCTGACTTTTCCCGGTTTTCCAGAAGAAAAATTTAATTTTTTCTGTCTATCGATGTGGTTAGGAAAGGACGATTGAAAATAACGTCAAATGTATGTAATGATTATTAATGTGTTAAGGTCAGTTACCGACAGCGTTGGGTGCGCGGTCGGTGTGTGGCTTCACTGAGGAAAAAAAATGGTTGAATTAAGCAAATGCGCCAAACGAATAACAGCTTTGAACGTATGGCACCGCGACTTTTGGTTGATCCAACCAATTTTTTTCCTCAGTGTTCGGCGGTCTTCCGAGTCAAGCAGCTTTGCTTGCGTCCAGTAGATGGATGGGTGACCGCTTAGCCCCACACCGGCTTGCACGTCGAATGTTGAACGGCAGACCAGTTTTTCTGAGTTCTTGATGTTAAAACATCGAGGAATCAGAAAAATATAGGGCCGTCTGTGCCGACACGGGTTTTCCGCAGTTTCCCCGTGTCCTCGGAAAATGCGGTACAGTGCAGCTAAGTCGGCTGCGGACGCACTGGAAGTTACGTAGCTCAGTGAAGTGCGGGTAGGGATTGATAGGGAGAAAGGGACGGGTTACGTAAAAAACCGAGGAGGGTATAAGATGGAACATACAAAAATAAAAATATATTAAAGTCAGTTCAGAATGTTAAAAGTACCCAAAGAAAATAATATCATGACATAGTCATGTATATGCTGTATATAGTCGACAAGTTTGCTGAAACGGAAAATACACACGTCGTGCAGCACGGAATTAAACGAAAAATATCAGATTCAAAAAAACTCCCAGGCTTTGAATAAAATCCCCTGACGTTTCCCGGTTTTCCGGCTTTTCCACGTCCGTGCCAACCATGTTTTTTTAAATCTTTTCTAAGATACTACATGTGTCACCACTCAAAATGAAATAATGGATATCTGAATTCCAGACGCATATCTAATGCACGTTGCAGACAACTGCCGGACAGCCAGTCTCTGACGTGCCGTGCAGAGAACGATATGGAGCTGTATGGTACAACTGGATGGAACGAGGCATCATCGCGTGTCCTGTCAGACCCGTCGTGAAGGCAAAGAGCAAACTTTCCGGATGAGTAATAATAGTGCGGATAAGCTTCAGCCGCGGATGATCGACACTGATCACTTCATCGTTGCTGTTCGCCAAATTTGACAACTTTTTTTTTTCTTTGCTGTTCTCTAGATCTGCCAGGAGGGCAGCGGGATGAACGAAGATGAAAAGAGCCTGCACTCGCGAAGAATCGATCGAAAATATAGATGGAATCCATGGAACGAGGTTCAACCGCAGTTCGTATTGATAGTTGTATATTTTAACCGCAGTACAGCGATAAATGGGCGGTTCTTTTTCATCCCCCCAGAATAGTCATAAAAATATGTTGAAATTGAACCTCGGCAGCTTTATAGATTGACTCTGTAGCGGAGTCGACCTTATCCCCGGGAACGATAAAAAGTTTAGTGGTTCTTACAAAGTAACTGGTACAATGGAGGCCATCGGGAGGGACCGAGAGAGACCTCGGCAAAGTTGGTTTCTTTTCAGGACTGGCTTTTAACGCTGGATAGCGGATTAGCGGTAAGTCCACATCTATCCGGTACGAAGGTCTTGCGGGCTCGGAGACATATTGAACATTCTCCCGGGGCGGATGTTCTTGCGATATCGAAGAGCAACGGGCTGTAGCTTCGGCTTAGCTCATATTCTTTGGCATTATGAATTCTTTATTATTCCTTCTGGAAATCGGTATCGCTAGAACCAATTTTTTTTCTCTTATAAGATATGTTTTGATACGACGTAACAATGTACAAGTAAAACGATGGTTGGATTCCTGAACGACACGAAAACGTCACTTCCGGTTTCAAAGTCTCAGTTCTGGAGCGAAGTGATGTAATACGGGAAAATGTCACTTCCGTTTTGGACATCTGAGTTTTCGATCGGAAATTACGTCATACGGAAAAATGTCACGACCTTTTTGGACATTTGAGTTTTCGATCGGAAATTACGTCATACGGAAAAATGTCACTTCCGGTCGGAAACTGAAATCTTGAAACGCAAAGTGACGTTTTCCAATATGACGGCATTTCCGATTAAAAAACCGATATTTTCAAGCCAGAATTTTCATTCGGAGGCAATATTAATTGTATCTAGCATTGTGTTATACTACAGGTTTAGAATATTCTTTCGAATAAAACAGAGAGTAAAGGATAACAGACGAGATCGATGCTGCGAGACGGAGATAAGGCAAACATTCTCCAGACTGCTTGCTTCGTTTGAGAAATAAAAAAAATAAAAATTACAAAAAAAGATTAATCGAAAAGAAGCGAATTCTTTATTAGTCCTTCTGGAAATCGGTATCGCTAGAAACAATTTTTTTTTCTCTTATAAGATATGTTTTGATGCGACGTAACAATGTACAAGTAAAATGATGGTTGGATTCCTGAACGACACGAAAACGTCAATCTGCGTTCAAAATCTCAGTTCTCGAGCGAAGTGATGTAATACGGGAAAATGTCACTTTCGTTTTGGACATTTGAGTTTTCGATCGGAAATTACATCATGCGGAAAAATGTCACTTCCGGTTGGAAACTGAAATCTTGAAACGCAAAGTGACGTTTTCCAATATGACGGCATTTCCGATTAAAAAACCGATATTTTCAAGCCAGAATTTTCATTCGCAGGCAATATTAATTGTATCTAGCATTGTCAGTTATACTACAGGTTTAGAATATTCTTTCGAATAAAACGGAGAGTAAAGGGTAACAGACGAGATCGATGCTGCGAGACGGAGATAAGGCAAACATTCTCCAGAGTGCTTGCTTCGTTGGAGAAATGGAAAAAAATAAATTACAAAAAAAGATTAATCGAAAAGAAGCGAAGCACCGCCGGCAACGGAGCAGCTGTATCGTTGAGGGGAATGACGAGAAAAAGAAAAGAATTCCTTTCGTGGGGGAAAGGGAGGGCTTGGGGGTGGAGATTCGGCTGAATGTTTTTTGACTCAGCGAAGCGAACTTTCGATCCGAGGGCAGTTCTTCGAGAAGACGAGTAGAACACCACCACCACCACCACCACCACGTCACCAGTATCTGTATACCAGTAAACATAATATCCGAGCGAATTATGCAACACGGAGCTGTACAAGCTTCGGAGTCGGCAATATCATCTAACCGCTACTACAGTCCGCCTTCTTTTCCTCCCGCCGCTACTCCATCTACCGATGTCTGGTAGCTGCAGCAGGCTCGGAGCTTAACGGTCCTCCTTTCTGGAGGATTCTTTCCTTTTGAATCCTTCTTGGTTGTTCTCCTTTGGCCTCTACTTTTTACCCTGCATACTGTACGAGCTTCGCTCTGCGCATCCGCTACTTCCTTCCTCGTGTTTTCATCCGCAGGATATTCGCCCGACATCGATATCCACCCCAATCAATTTTACCGTAAATTTGTATACACTTCGAGGAGTAAGTTACCGCGGAGCTTTCTGACCTCAGCATACTTGGCGAAACTATCGGTTGCCAGTCACACCGTTCAGGTAAGATAGACTTGCCAGTCCGAAGATCTTCGTCGATGTATCGATAACCGTTAACCCTTGTAATGTTACGTATTTCTGTTGGACACTTTGTTGCTGCTTTTTCATCATTCGTTACGAAGAGATAACGATATAACTCTTTCCAACATTAGCGCGTCCCTACGTTGATAAATGAAAGTCCTGTCTACCTATTGCAGGCACTCACAAAGAGACTCACAGATACTTATACAGTCCTTGAAGACAATCAGAGACACGTACCGTGGTGTTAATGAATGCCTGGACGATCTGAATAGAGCCGCTATAGGGAAGCGGACCAGGCATTCATAAACAGCACCAGCAACCTTCATAAGTAAATTGTTTTCTTGTGACATTGCATACGTCACAGGGTTTGTGAAGAGAGTAGCTATCGGTAGACTTTCATCTACTGATAGCTATTGATAGCATCTACTGGTAGCTGTACAGATATCAGCAGTACTGCTATATATATATATATATATATATGTATACCATTGTAACTTTGCCGTAGTAAAACAGCAACATGAGAATGGGATTGATTGAAGATCATGCCAGCGAACTGTTCCGCTATAGAGAAACGGACCAGGCATTCATGAACAGCAGAAGCAACCTTCATAAATAAACTGTTTTCTTGTGACGTTGCATAAGCCACAGGGTTTGTGAAGAGAATAGCTATCAGTACACTTTCATCTACTGATAGCTATTGGTAGCATCTACTGGTAGCAGTACAGATATCAGCAGTACTGCTATATATAGGGTAAAAGTGGAGAATATGGACCGGTCCATATATCATTGATTTACGTGTTAATCGAGGTGGTCCATATTCACCACTTAACTGTTCCGCTATAGAGAAACGGACCAGGCATTCATGAACAGCAGAAGCAACCTTCATAAATAAACTGTTTTCTTGTGACGTTGCATAAGCCACAGGGAAGAGAATAGCTATCAGTAAACTTTCATCTACTGATAGCTATTTGTAGAATCTGCTGGTAGCAGTACAGATATCAGCAGTACTGCTATATATATGTATAGCATTGTAACTTTGCCGTGGTAAAACAGCAACATGAGAATGGGATTGATTGAAGATCATGCCAGCGGCTATCCGGGTTAGTCGAAAACCGTGCATTTCATCGCCGGCGTGGCGATGAGTTTTTCGAACCGACGGTGTATTGTAGTATACCTGCTATCATATTCTGTACTATCCGGAAATGATGGGTTTCATAACAACAGGGTACACGACAGAGCCGCCGGACAAGAATTAAAAATCAAAACTGATTGAATTTTTTAAAAATTCATACGTATTTAATTTTGCACAATAATAATTTCAAAATTTTATTACCTTGTGGATTTATTATTATGCAAAATTAATCTCTTCAGTACCTTTATTACGCATGAATTTTTTCAGTTTTTTATACCATCGAGAAATATTTGCAATATTCTCTTATTTTTCTCGAACTTATGCGAAATGAGCTCGAAGCGACGTAGCTACCTTAAATATCCAAATTACATTTAGTTATTCTCAACTGCACATCGTAACTGTGTACCATTACAAAATCTCAATGAACGGACTGTTTCATTGTTAAATTGAATGTTTGTTTCACGTAAAAGTAGTCGTCGCGTTCAGGGAATTTTTCAGGTTCGAAATCCGCGCGGCACGTACACAAACAAACGTAACCGTAATACCGGCGACGGAAACCGAGGAAACGAAACGGGAACAAAATAACGAAGCACCCGGCACCAGTTCGTTCTCCTGGACGAGATAAGCGGAAGCAATTTTCGACGCGCCTCCCCAGAGAAACGAAATTACCTCGATGTAATTAAGGGTGATACACGGTAGGGTACTAATGGCTCTGGAGACAAGGATAGTCGTTATTACCACGACGGATGGCTACGTTTTTTTCTTCATTTTTCCCCTCTATTCTATTACACTGATGTGTTTGCTGTTTCAACAATGCTATTGTCACAAACGAAAATTTCCGCACGAACAGACACGATTCTAGATCTGCGTGCTTTCCGAGGATCACCAGTAGACATTTTCGAGCGTTACATCGGGCCCTGATAGGGTCCTGATAAGGCCCTACCAAGCTTTGTCAGGCCTTATCAGGAACCTATCAGGACCCGACATAACGCTCGAAAATTTCTACTTGGGAGAGTGAATGAATGCCGGCCATCTGATTGATATCATTAATATCTCCTGCAAACTGAGATATTGATAAGAAATCTTGAATAGGTAAAAAAATCACCAATTACAGCACTAATTGAGCGATAATATTATCCTTCAAGATTTTCATTTTTTTTTTTTTTCGTGCTTGTACTTTATTAATTACAGTAGGAAAAAATTAGAGTGTAAGAAAATTGCTATGAGAGACATTGTTAATACGATTCTTCGCGTGTCTCTCACGACTCATTGCATTCCGGCTTCAGCAAAATTTTCATTACCTCCGCGGCTCATGAATAAACAGTCGAGTAAAAGATGTAACTCCAAGCCATCGCAAAAGTGCATTTTAATTCTGGAATAACGTAGGAGCGTTGTGTCGTGCCTAACTATGAGTTTTACTACTTTGTCGAGGGGTTCTCATCGCCGAGGGTTCGGTATTAATGCACAGTAGCCAACGCGCTGAGCCTCCAGCGCCGGGGTTCTCGAATAACTATCAGATTTTCTCATCCAATATTAATTACTGCCAAATGAGGGGGCCGGAAAATCCGGAGAAAGTGTCGGTCGTACGATGTGTGGATTCTGCTGAGTGAGACATTTGCGAGAAGAGGTTCGTGTGCAGTTGCCGGCGAGGTTAGAAGAGTTTTCGAAGCGGCGACCACGGCCAATCGTCACGACCCACCCATCGTTGTCTCGAGTCTCCGAAGTTTCCGAGGAAAAATAAAAAGAGGTCTCCACTTTTCTTGGGCAATCCCTCGGTCGAACAAGTCCACTCGAGACTGTGGAAAGAGCACGGACGGATCAACGGGGAGAAAGAGAGTGAGAAGAGGAAACTGCAAGATGTAGAAATCGATCGGCATTGTATATGCGCGAAGGGTTTCAAGGGAATACGATCCCTTGGCGAAATGATTGCCATACACGTCACCCAGTCTGCGCGATACACAATTCCTTCGAATTGCGAATTCCAAGGCAGTTCTGGGGAAGCATCCAAAGTCCGGAATCTGACTGTTGACATCTATGCATGCATGTGCATACATATATATTGGCAAATAGGCAAGAGGAACTTTGCTCATTTCGCCGCCCGATGAATACCTCCGCGTCCCAGGACGCGACCTCCCCCCGTTTGTATGCTAAAACTTATATCGAGATATGAAGGAGCGGATGGAGTGCAGACGACCAATGAAAATGCATAACTATATATCGGTCGGGAATTACCGATAGGCGGGAGTCGGAATTGAGCGTTGGTGGACGGAAATTATTCTGACGGTTCCACGGAAGGGTGGAAGGTTAGGAAGAAGAAAAAAAAAACCACCGGAAGAAAAACCCGCAAAAAAATTATGGAAAAAAAACCCCGAGGAGATGATGATCAGAGAGGTGAAAAAAATGTCAGGTCCGTGGAAAACCTACGTTACCATGCGGCGACACGTCACGACAACAATTTACGACCGGGGGTTTTTTTAAAGAGTTTTTTTTTTCGGGAACTTCGAGAACTCGCGATATCCACGAAGATCGGTTATAATTCATAGACCGGTGAGTTGCAGAAACTAAGAGACCCGACGAATTGGCTCGTACGATCAAATATCGGTCCCTTCCGAAGCTTCGGGGGAGAAAAAAATATTCCCGTGCTATTTAAGTTTGTTCGATAGGGGAGCGGGTAACGAAAATCGAACGACGTGAGAATACCGAAAACGAGGTAAAAGAAGCTCGGTTATCGGGAGAAAAATAAATCCTCGCTCGGCCGATGGGAACAAATCGAAGTGTCAAAAGTGGTGAAGAAGAAGCGGGGTCTGACGGAGCCAAAGTTAATCGAGAAAGCGAACGATCCATGCGGGGGCATCGGCGGCGAGGCGATAGCGTGTCGGAGTTCACAGCCACCTCCGCCCACTACACCGGCCCTCGGCTCTGTGTTTTCGCTGAGCAACATACGTGTGCCTCCGCGCCCGTTTGAGACGGCGTAATCGACCAATGCGAAAGACTGTCGGACAATGTTGGGAGGATTCGATACTGTTTAAGCCTTCGTGTGTACACTCGGCCGAAGCGAGACTGTTCATACGGGAAAGCCGCAGAGCGCCGATCACACCCACATAAAGGGTGAAGGGGTATTATATCGAAACCCGAAAGTTCGACATTTCCAGGTAGATTGAAAGTCACAAAAAAAAAAAAACACATTAACCCTGGCGTTCCGACTCCGCTGTCTCAGAGACATCCCACGACACGATGAAAATCTCAACGGAACACACAGAAAAAAAATTAATTTGACGGCCACCGTTTATTTGGTTTAAGTAAAATATTTGGGGTAAAGGTGGGGAATATGGCCCGGTCCATATATCATTGATTTACGTGTTAATCGAGGTGGGCCATATTCACCACTTTTCCCGTACTTGATTTAAATAAATATTTATTTTAATTACCGACAGCGTTAGGTGCGCGTTCGGTGTGTGACTTCGGCGGTCTTCCGAGTCAAGCAGCTTTGCTTGCGTCCAGTAGATGGATGGGTGACCGCTTAGCCCCACACCGGCTTGCACGTCGAATGTTGAGCGACAGGCCGGTTTTTCCGTTCTTGATGCTAACACATCGAGGAATCAGAAAAATATAGGGCCGTCTGTACCGACACGGGTTTTCCGCAGTTTCCCCGTGTCCTCGGCAAATGCGGTACAGTGTATTAGCTAAGTCGGCTGCGGACGCACTGGAAGTTAGATGGCTTAGTGAAGTGCGGGTAGGGAGTGATAGGGGGGAAAGGGACGGGTTACGTAAAAACCCGAGTAGGGTATACGATGGAACATACAAAAAAAAGCGTACAAAGTGATTTGCACAATTACTTCCTCATGTTTTACCTTTTTGCACATAACTTCCTCTATGATAAATTCTGTTGTTCCATTTTGGCTTCCTCATAGAGGAAGCTATAATTAAAATACCATTTTGACAACAAAAATTATAGAAAAATCATGTGCAAATTACGTTTTACCTTTTTCGTAACAGAGAAAATGGCTACATTTCATAAAAGTAAAACCGTCAAAATTGACTCCAGAATTTATTATAGGATATCACAAACTGAAATTTGCAGATTGCGTCGGTTTAAGGCAATTTTTATTCTTTTCTTCAGCGCTGATTACGAAACTATAACTCATTTAACTCTTGGCGTGGTATTTGATTCAGAAATTCAGATCAATTGAGATTGTAGGATTTTTAAAAGTTTAATTTCAGAAAAATTGAAAATTTTCAAAATCCCAGAAAATTTAAACGATTGGATCAATTTGTACCAAATTTAATACGAAACATTGTACAGTGTTAGTCCATTCCCATGCCAAATTTAAGCATTAAGAAAACAATCAAAATTCTATAAAATCTGATCCCTTCGGTAGATTTCGGCCAAATTCAATACCAAAGGTCTTTGATAAAATTACTATATACGTGTGTAGTTTTATGATGACAGCTCAAAATTTACGAAAGTTAGAGTTACCACAGACTTTTTTCAAAAATTTCGAATTCCCGTAAAATCCCGAAACGGGTCGCAATTTTCATGAAAATTATATCGAAGGAGGAGACGTGACTACTCTACTAGTGTACAAAATTTGAACCCGGTATCCCAAGCCGTTTCCGAGTTATAGTCGTTCTAAGCGATGCACGCTGTCACACACATACCCACGCACACATATACACACACGCACACACATACACACATCCGGACGCCAGCTAAAAATCACATTTCTCGACGTGTGCGACCATTTTTAGTACGCCGACATTAAAATCTCGAAAAAAAAATTTTCACGAAAACATAGCTTCGTCTATGAGGAAGCAAAATTATTTAAATTAAGTAAATAGTGGAAAATGTAAAAGGGTGATGAGAACAAAACGGCAGAAAATCGAGATTTTTACCCAGCTGTCTCACGTAATGTAGTTTTGAGGACGAAGCTTCTATGAAAAAGTATTCCGTGATTATTTCGCTTTCTCATTTCGCCTCTGTGAGAAAGCAAAGTTTTGCCCCGTCAGGGTTCCGTTTTACTCAGCACTTCCCTGTGTGCATTTGATACCATTCATTAATTTTTCACCGGCGTTGGGGTATTAACAAATGGACAAAACGTCAACGGACCGATTGAATCAATAAAGTCTGTACCGCAGTTGAGTAACGATCCTTTAGTTGGACGACGAAAACAGAGTTCTCGGTACCGCCCTCTCTATTTGACGATACTTTGTGCCGGTGGTTCACCGGAGCAATTAGTGCACGGATGGCACGTTTCTCTCACAGTCTCAGAAGCCCCACTCCCGGCAGTAGACGGAGCACGGAGAACTTTTGGATACCGAGACCGAGCCAGCTCTCGAGGCTTTAATTACACCTGCTGGCAGGATTGACTCCAAATTCTAATATCATTACCCTGGACGTGTCTCGTTGCTTCATTTGCTTGAACAAATTTCATTTTGATGGAGCACAGTCTGCCTGATACAATTACCGGATTCATGTTTCCAGGCTGTCTTGCGTATATGCTTCGAATAGGTCATCAATCTCCCTTTGCGTCTACGTTGACACTGTCATTTTGAAAAACCTTTCAAGTATGGAACGTTCATGAAACTGCAATGATTCGGGGGCTTCGCTGTCATCCATTTCATCCTCCCATTAATTAACAAACTTTGATTTTCGCTTCCTCATAGAACAAGCTTTTTTCATGAATTTAGAAGAAAAGATGTACCGTAATTTGCATGTGGCTTCCTCTTTTATTACTCCTCTGGCAGCAAAATAAGTTATTAACCCAAAAGAGGAAGAAAAAACAATAATAAAGGATGAAACAAATTTTTAAACCCAAAAAAAAAGAAAAAGGAACAAAAACGGGAAACCCAAAGAAAAAACTCCCAAAAAAGGAAGTAAGAGAAACTCCTCTCCCTCCCCCGCCATTCAAACCGAAAAAGCTTGAGAAGCAGTTGAGACTTACCCAGCGCGCCGTCATAAAAATAGCGTATATGCTTCGAATAGGACATCATCTCCCTTTACGTCTACGTTGACACTGTCATCTTGAAAAACCTTTAAAGTATGGAATGTTCGTGAAACTGCAATGATTCGGTGGCTGTCATCGATTTCATCCTCCGATTAATTAACAAACGTTGACTTTCGCTTCCTCATAGAAGCAGCTTTTTTCGTGAATTTAGAGGAAAAAAAAGGTGCACCGTAATTTGCATGTGGCTTCCGCTTTTATTACTCCTCTGGCAGTAAAATGAGTTACGGAAGTGAAATTTGATGCGGGACCTCGTGTTCGACGTAAAACACAAATTATTCGAGAACTAAAAAAATTGCACAAAATGTAAACGGTTAGAGCAATTTTTCGCCAAGTGCAATGACAATTTCTTAAAAATACATTTTATTTGTGCTCGATACTTCCATGCTTACTCGAATCCGACCGTTTCAAAAGACCGTTAGACCGATCGTAAAAGGAAACCTCTATGAGAAAGGAAAAAGTTGACAAAGCAACGTACCCCGGACGGAAGATCCGTCGGCGAGCGACGTCTAGTGGAAAGCCCGCAATAGGAGACAGTAAACCGTGAGCTCGTAAAAAAAATACGACGTACCGATAATCTCGTGGAGTAACAGAAAAAAAAAAATGTATTCCGGCGGCAGTTTTGCACCGTGTATGAACATTGATAATGCATTTTTTGTGTTTCAACTCGGATAACGAACTTTAAGGACTGCGGTCAGTTTCCACAAACCCGGTGCTTCGTTTGCATCACAAGAGCGTATATCGCATCGCGCCTCGTGATGACGATCCCTCTTGGGCTTTTGGTGCTTGCACGGATATTACCGGATTCACTTTGTGCTACTGGAATCCCGCAGTGGATTCTCGTTGGAGCCACGGATTCATTTCCGGCGGGTTCTCACCCCCCCCCCTCTCCTCCCCCCTCAGCCCAAACCCCCTTGTCTCTCTGACGACAGCAAAGCAAAGGGCAAAGCTGAGCCGCGGAAACCTTGTACCCGCCGACGGGGGAGGAACGGATAAGTTAGGCGAACAACCTGAAAATGTATTACTCCCCCGAGTTTACCGCAACGCACACGGGATATACACTGTCTACTGGGACTGTTGAGTGAAGAGGATTCAGCTGGGTGCACTGACGCATTAACATTTTCAAAACCCGCAGGGGGGAGGGGGTCGAAGCTTAGGGTAAAAGGGGTGAATATGGCCCACCTCGATTAACACGTAAATCAATGGTATATGGACCGGGCCAATGGTATATGGACCGGGCCATATTCCCCACTTTTACCCTACACGATTTTAGGCCACTGAAGATTGAGTGTGTATTAACGAGAAAACTTCCGATTCGACGCTGAGAAAAATAAATAGTTGGATTAAGCAAATGCGCGGTGACGTAGGTTCAAAGGTGTTTTTTTGATGGTACAACAAAAATGTTTGTTTCAATCGACAAATTTGGTATGAAATTCGAGCAAATAATCGTTTAACCAAATAATGCTTTTTTTACCAAAACAAATTCGGACTCGACAGCGATATTACGTTAAAATTATAATAATATTTAA
>JAPYZC010006973.1:0-19105 GCA_030522665.1 Ichneumoninae sp. A BG-2022a | reverse complement strand
GCGTTTCACTGCGATGACCCACTTTGGCGTCTTTTCGAAGGCGCCAGTGTTTGTCGAAACGACAAAATATTACTTAACCAAATTTGGCATATTGATTCTCTACATAATGATCTATGTTTGTGATCAAAAAAATGTAAGCTAAGGTGTAAACGCACGTGAATAAACCATATTCCGATAAACAAATTAATAGTTCGCGGTGTCATATCGATTAGCCAATGAGAAACAACAGTCCTTTTTTTCATTGGCCGTTGTATTCTCTTCTTTTTTATTATTATATTATTATTACTCCGACTGCCCGCTAGTTTTTTTTAAATTTAATTCATTATTTTCGTTCGACATTATTAATTTTTTTTTATTAAATTTTTTTTGTCAGTCTGTATTGACACACTGTTGGTCAAGATCCGGGCGTGCGTTTTCGAGATCACTCGGAAACTAAACGTCACAGCACACTGGGCAATCTCGTGGAGATTCGACGAATCCCATTAGTTATCGCTAAGATTATCTTTCTCTCGGCTGTACAGACTCAATGGGTATGTATGAACGGCTGGTGCTTCTGGTTACTCTCGAAAACTTATATGTATTCGCTGTATTCCTATAGTTGAAGAAAATTCACCGCTATAGTTTAGTCATCCCCAGTTGCAACTTCCGGTCAATGCTTGGTGCCCAAGAAAAATTTCTTTCTTATTTGTTAATTTTTTTCTTTCTGTTAACATACTGCCGATCAAGATCCGAGCGTGCATTCTCCAAAGAACCCGATACCGACAACTCGGAAACCAAACGTCGCAGCACACTCGCGGCAATTTCGTTGCGATCCGCCTAATCCCGTTAGTTATCCCTACGATTATCATCCTCTATCTTACACGCTCCCGTATACAGACCGGGTATGTATGCAAGCTTTCGAAACGCCTAGTGGTATATAACGAAAGCACATTCGGTTCGTGCTGTAGAGTGCGTCACGGCAAGTCCTGATAATTAGGGTGTGCCAGTGACAAACGATTGTCACTCGCGTGTGTATAGATAAGCGAGCAAATATACGAAATAATGAGGGGTTCGAGTGTACACTCGAGCTCGTTTTCCATCTCCGTCTATCTCCTTTACCGGGGTCTATCGTACATAATATTATACCTCCGTACACCCTGTCTATCCGTATACATGCATGTGTGTACATGCGGCACACCAAGCCGGCTAACAGTACGAACGTAATAACGGCTGCGAGGTGTGTAAACACACAGGGACACGAGGAGATGGTAAATGTTCAGGTGAGCCACAACTTCAGTTTGTGTGCGACTCCGGTCCGTGTGTCATTGTGCGCGTGTAACGGTATGGCGTGGCGTATTACTCAAATGCATAATTGTACCTCGTAATAGGGCCTGCCAACAAATATGCCTACAATTAGAAACCCCCGCGCGGCTCGTTCGTACCAGCAGTATACTCGGCTACTTGCGTTCGGGGGGGTTGAAAACGACGTACAAACGCCGTAACATCGCCTCTACGCCCCTTAAAAGCAACCACCCAACCAGCTTTTCACCTATCGCGAAGGATAACCAAGGTGTTCGCGGTCCGGGTATAAACCGGTACCCGCCTCAAAACCACACGTAATAATGTGCTGCAACACGACCACTGTGTGAATCATTCCTCGCATCCGCCTTGAACAAATGGCCCCGCTCGAGATACCTTCGGGGCAAAAGTGCCTTTCGTCCGTTGCCATTATCGTGGCATTAGTTATTCGTGTTGCGGCGCGGTTTGGTACGCCCAACAGTCAATAGCCAGGTATTAATGCCGAGGAAACCGACAGTTCGGGCAAACTCTTTCCGCACCCGCGGGAGGGAAAACGGGGGAATGGACATTGCGCCGGTGATAAATAAGCCCCGCGACGCGAACGGGAAATACTTGGGCAGATGCTGCCAGCGAGTCTCGACGTTCTAGACAAGGTACAAGGCGTTAATGTGGATGGTCTCATTAATCAGGTGGGATAATCATTTGTGTTATTTTTTTTCTAGAACGTGCTTCATCGATGCCAATAAATTACTCAAGATCTTTGACTTGTCTCCGAAATTAGATGGAACCGGGCGTTGTTGGTTTATGTAGGTAGCAACATTATTTTTATATTCGATAATCGCTTCGGTTGTTAACGTGGATATTGGATTTAGATTATCGAAATTGGAGACACGATCGTCGAAAATTGCCGACGTCAGGAGGTCAGACTTGTATAGTACGAATAACCGGGAAGGTCCGCGAATATATTGTACTGTGACGGTGTAGATTCTATGTTCGGTGCGGTGTACCGAGTGAAACTGGGCTATGCGAAAATTGGGTCAGTTTGTTGAGAACGGACAAGTGAGACCGCGTCAAGAGCGTGTAAATAAACTGGGTTCGCTTTTGACCCTGTTGCTGTACATTGATAAATCAATGCGATGGTATGAGTGCGAAAAAGTTCGATTCCATCGGGACCAAAATATCGGATAATTCATGACCGTTGAGGGGGGGATTAATTTTATATTCTATCATGACCCTCCTTCAGTCCTGCGAAAACAGAAAGTTTATTTGTGAGCTCGAAGAGATAAACGGAAAAGTAAATTAGTCACCGCGACTGGGCAGGTGCATCGCCACTTTACCCTACTCTCGTATCTCTCCGGTGTCGAAACAAATTACGCGCATCGGAGTATTATTATTGCGGTGACCCGCGGTTGAATTATGCATCAAAGTGCAAGAATAAGTCAGCACCGGCAGCGGTAGTAGCTCAGAAGCATCAACGAGCAGCGGCAGCGGCAGCAGCTTGCCCAGGCACGGAGAATCGAGTCGGTTGACCTGAGCCGAATTTACACGGGCAGAAAGCATTCGACCTATAAATAATACGCGGCTTGTACACTCGTATGGACACCCCTCGGCTGTTTCCTTTTCATACTCGCCGTCGGTCAATTCACTGTTCCCCGGGGCTACGTATGGTACATTTATTTTCACCGGAAATAGCGAAGACTGCGAGAATCCAAATTGCGACTGGCCCATCCGCCCGTCCGTCCGTTCGTCATAAGATGTACAACCGCTACGTCAACACTGTCTACACATCACGCAAGTTCACGTCGGGCAATGCTTAAAAGACTCCGCTCTTACCTGTTCTATTTTATGCTCTAAGAATCTGGACCCCTTCTGGCTGTTTCTTCTTCATTCGCGAGCGAAAGGCAAAGAAACGTCCAACAGCCCGAGCAGAAATTACCGTCGGGCTGATGTCAGGTCTCTATCAGGCACGGCTTGACTCCTCATCAGGCCCTGATCAGATATGTAACGCCATGGCCCTATAAGGTCGTGATCAGACTGCCTGATCACGGCCTAATCGAGGTGCCCGATTGCCGCCTCAGAAAAATATAATAAATATTTTTTATTTATTAGCTTTATTTTATCGGACTTGTGATCCTTTTATATTTGTTCTTCGAATTAAATTAACTAACTACTACAATCTAAACCGCGGAAAAATTAATTTTTATTTAACTCATGGTCGAACTTGAACCAGCGACCTTGGCAATGGGGACTGCTTTGGTGGCGCCTTAACCAACTCGGCTATTCTCAACCTGAGAAACATAATGTCAAATTTGCTTTTAAGCTCCGGTAGAAGGATATACACGACTAAATCTACTTGTACAAAGTACCTCACACGTGCATAGATTCACCTGCTAAGGCCCTGATCGAAGTACCATCAGGCTAGCCTCGTCAAAAGCGAAGGATATCCAGTCAGGTGTCCCCTACCTGTACTTTATCCGGCCCTGATCAGGCTGACATCAGGCTCGCCTCATCTGAAGTGAGGATTATTTAGTCATGCTTTACGATCTGCACCTTATCAGGTCCTCATCAGGCTCGCCTGCTCAGGTACGCCCTGGCTGTACCTTAACAGGGCCTGATAGGGCATCAGGCAGCTGATCCAAATTTCTGCTCGGGAGAATTTCAATTGATTATAAAAGTGACCATCCAAAACGCGGTTATTGGCATCAAGATTTGGAATTCGTATCAAGCTTAGTCGTGAAGAAGTAACGAAGTATCGGCATGTCGAAAGCCGCCTACGTCTTGCAGTGAATCTGGCAGCTCAGAGCACCTTCTCGCCCGGTTGAATCAACCCCTTCGTGGTTGACTCGGGGTAGTCATGGTCAGGGGTGGTGGGGAGGCAGGACAGCGACAGTCCAAGACAGAGGCGGAGAGGGAAAAATGTAGAAAACGAGGACGCTGATGATGAGCGAGTGAGGAAACAAGTGCGAGTAACCAAGAAATCGAGGGAAGCACCGAGCGGTGTCGAGGGGAGAAAGAAGAACGGGCGAGGGACGTTAGTTCGCCCGGCGGAAACTTAAACTTGTACGAAAACTTCTGTTCGTTGGGCTCGCGTCTCCGGAACTTGGGTAACGCCGGGGGTTTGCTGTGTGCCTCTTGGAGTTTGTGTGCCGCGATGTTCGGGCGCATAACCGGCGTTGCACCGGGACCAAGAACCGACCGGGAGAGAGAGTGGCGGTACCGAGAGCGGTATTGCGAATCGCTGTATAGTCGTTCGGGGCTTGTCCGTGAACTGTACGGCACGGGTAGATCGACGCCGCTGATCCGTATCGCCGAAACGAGGTTTGGCAACAGCATTTAGCCCTCCCCGAGACGAGTAGAAAAGAGTCTCATTAAAAGCCGAGCAAAACGGCGGGCCCCCAGGACTACGGTGAAGGGTTTAGGGGGGGGGGGGGGGTGAACCTTGGAAACGACCCGAAAGGCGAACAGCGAATCGGGGAGGAGATGTCCAAGGAACTTGCGAAATTCGTTCAGACCCCACCGTTATCCAAGTAGACGGCGTTTTATGATGCTTCGTAAAACACAAGAAAACTTGAGAGTTTGCGTATCTTAAGCTACGGGCTACGATTAAAATTGATCGTGAAAAAGAACAACGCATACGCGAGAGCCTACTGCGACAAGTTTAACGAATCCGGCTTTGAATCGGGACGTCCATTATTGTTTCTTTATTTTGTGGTTCGCCGTTACAAGACTGCGCGGCCCTGCACGAGTACGGAAGACGTTGCATGCACACACACGCTCCACATTCTATTTATAATCGGAGACCAACCGGCGCATTCATCGTCGTCTTTATGTATCCACTTTCCGTTACTGCAAATCATTTTCCTATCCTTATTGAGCAGCTCGCTCAAAGTTACTCGATAACTCGATGGTTACCCAAAGAACGTTACCGATTGGAAAACATGTCGCATAGCCGACATCAAAAGGGCGTGTTTGATACGTGTAAATGCAACAGACAAGCCCTACTGAGTCCAATCACGTCATGTAATCTAAAAACACCACAACTTGTTCGGAGTGTATTTGCATCTCAATTTACGTCATGAGGAAAAAGAATACGGCTTAAGGACACGCTCCCACATGATTCCACTCTCCCCTCTGCGTACAAGGTATGCGGGTGGTCTGGTCTATAAAATGTACTCTCTTGAACAAGGAAGTGAGCCAATCAGAACTGGGATAGCAGATTTTCATCATCCTCCTTGATGCCACAGGCGAAATCTTAGACCCTCAAGAAGTTGAGGCGCATGAGCGCAGGCACACGTGTTTGGTCTCTAAAATGTACTACCTTGAACAAGGAAGTGATCGCAATTGGGATAGCAGATTTTCATCATTCTCCTTGGTACCATAGGCGAAATCTTAGACCCTCAAGAAGTTGAGGCGCATGAGCGCAGCCATACGTCTTTGGTCTCTAAAATGTACTCTCTTGAACAAGGAAGTGATCGCAATTGGGATAGCAGATTTTCATCATCCTCCTTGATGCCACAGGCGAAATCTTAGACCTTCAAGAAGTCGAGGCGCATGAGCGCAGCCATACGTGTTTCGAATCTCGCGGCTCGTTCCAGCAGAAAGTAAGGGTCGGCTTCGGCCGATCGAGCTGGAGCTACAGGTTCACATTGGTACGGTAGAATCTAGCAGAGAGGCCAGATTTAATACTAGAAATGGGTGGGTGTGGCAATGTAGATGAGGGTTTAGCTCGAGAGTGCTCGAGCGTGTCCTGCGGCCAGGGGGTGCAAAACCGTTGTGTGTGCCTCCGTCGCTACTCTCCCCGCCCCCGTTCCCATGCCCTGACTACGTACTTCTGGTCTTCGAAGGTGTAATACACCTTCGAAGACCCGCTCAAGTGTATCGCGCTGTACGGAGAGGATACACGAGCGGGCGCCTCGACACACCAACCCGAACACACTCGAGACCCACGCAAACCCTCGAACTCTCTCCGTATGTGTACATCGTTGCATGCGTACAACCAATACCATCCATTAAACGCAATAAACACGGAATCTTGCAATTCACCGCTCGACTATACGAAGTGCCTCCCGCTGCATATAGACGCCGGTCGTTAAAGTCGCGGTGAGAACCGCAATACGGTCAGCGAAATTAGCTCGACTTCCCTCGCTTTTTTTTAGGATCCTCAAATGAAGGTATTGATCCGCGCGGGAGCTCGTTTCGACCGCTGAATCAAAAGGGCACAACTCCAATGTCAACATAGGGTAGCGCGGGGCAAGATGGGGCAACTCCAATAATTTTTGGATGCCCGAATTCGCCCTATCGGATACATCAGGCTTTTCTGCCCAGTTTTGCCACCTTGGCCGATCCAAAAATGATTGGAAAATTCAGTTTTGCCCAAAAACCCCACTTTGCCCCGCTCTCCCCTACATCAGTTACCTTCTTTTCGTTACCAGTCTTCGGTTTGTTTGCTTTGCGTTACGCTTTTTTTTTCTTCTTTTTAATCCCGTCGGAGGAAAAGTGTTTTGGGGGAAAATCCTGACAATATCCGAGCCGCGCGTTTTTCCACTTTTTCCCATATGGCCTGGATTTACAGTTTTAACTTCTGTGTCTGATTCGGTCACTCCACCACTCGTTCGGCTTCCGTGTCTTCGGTGGCGTTGTAACAGTCGGAGTGGTCGTGTTCGTTCGAACCCGAGCGGATGAGGGTGCGGACGGAATCCTTGCACACACGCTTCGGTGATCACCGCGTTGCGTTAAACTGTACTAGCTGGTAATGGTACACATGAAGTGGTGCAAAGCCGGCGGTGCTCCTCGGCGCTGCCGTAACACAGTTGCCCTCGGTATGGCGATGTGTATCGTTAGTATTTAGTGTTTAGTTAACATCGGGGATGGAGAAGCCGCCAGTGTTTGTAATTGGCACGGGGTTTAGGAGCGGCGAAAGCGATTGTGTACCTCACAGATTTTACTCGGGATCCGCCGTAGAATACTGCGGATTCTGTGTCTTTTGCTTCCTCCCTCGCTCCCGAGCTCGCTGGAGCTGCTCACACGCCCGTTCATGCTTTCCTGCTGCTACTGCCGAGTTAGTGGCACTGCGTGGCTGACAATGTTTTGTCCCCGAAAGCGGGCGCGGGACGCTCGACTGCTCGGAACATTTTCATTCCCGGTCGCTACTTCCGAAGGGGGTTGGCAAAACGACGGGCCAGATGGCACGGGTACACATCGCGGTCGTTACTACAATTAGATATTCGCCTCGGTCTGATCTCCAAATAATAACAGACACGTTTCCCGCGATGCGATCCGCGGCGTCGCGGCGCTCCTGACTCTCAGCGCGCCTTCCGTGTTTCTTCGGGATGCGCTTTTGGACGTTTGTACCTTATTTTTATTAAGGAGCCGCGAGAGACCCGGCGAGGAAGCTTTGGTTTTGAAAGTGTAAGGAGTAAAAAATTATTAACTAAAAAAACATTTAATTTTTTTGGGCATATTTTTACCAAGCGAAATAGAATAGAATAGGGTTTATTCGTGTTTTGAGGCAAGCCCTTTAAAGACACCGTGCCCAAAACATGCAACGACGAATAACAAAGAGTGAAGACATATTTATATCTATACTACTCTTACCAGAAATCATTTCTCCCCAAACAACTTCATTAGATGGTAGAGTTGTTATGTGGTGGAATTGTTAGAGCCGTCTTTTTTAGTAGTGTTATTAACCGGTAGAGTTGATTGGGGAGAGATGTTTTCTGGTAGAGTTGCGAGTGGCAGAGATGTAAATGTGCCAGAGTGAAGCGCAGCAAAATTATGCAATGAAAAAAGTAATAAACCAAAATTGAACTATATAACAACCAAAAATTAGATAGATAGATTTGTTTATTTGGTGTTCTAGGGCCTAAGCGCCCTAAGAACACCCCGCCACAAAATAAAGATCACAAGTACTCCAAAAACCAGCATAAATGAAAACTGTGAAAATAACATGAGGTAATGCGAAAACAATAATAAAAAATTTTACAACAAAAATAATGAGATAATGAGCAAAAGTAATAAACTATCCAATGTGAATGCGATATTGTCAAAAATGTTACGCGATTTATTGCTGTTTAAGAACATTCCGAAGAGGTTTGGATGAAAATGAAGGAAGAAATAGCAAAGCTTTCTCCACGATGAGACGAAAATAAAATACATTCCGGAGTGGAGGGTGAAAGTTGGAGAAAATGCAATGCAAGTCTTTACGATGTCTCGGCTCGCTTCGTTCCCGGAAGAGCATCGAAAACTGTCCGTGCTCGGTTGTCCTTTCGCGATTTTCCTTGCGGTCTCGCGAATTTCGTATTCCGGTGAGCGCGGCCTCACTTATTTGGAGATCAGAGAGGCCTCTCCTTCCCCCAAACGAGGGGGGCACGTCTTCTATGCCACCCAGACGAGAGATACCCCCTCGTTTCTTTGCTCCTTCTCTTCTCCTCCCTTGCGTTGCGCGGATACTCTTCTTACACGGGACACCCAAACTCCGTGGTATATTTCATTTTTAAACAACAAAAAAATGCTAATGCAACAGCCGACGCCGCGTTATCGACGCGGAACCTCTGTATGAAATAATAAATAATCGCGTTAAGCCGGGACACGGGCACGGCACTCTCTTGGCCTTTAAAGGGCCCCTCGCTGCCATCGTCGTTCGTACGCGCTATTTTTCACGGCCTCGAATTTCGCCGCTTTAACGCATCGCTCAGACTCGAAAAGTTTATTCTAGCTTAGGTCCAAGATTTATTTAAGAAGCTCGCTGGGCTCACCCTCGAAATTATCAAATACAATTGGACATTTTTTGACCCAGGGGAGAGCGGGGCAAAACGGGGCAATCTGGTAAAACAACATTTTCTAATAATTTTTGGATCGAACAGCGAAGCAAAACGGCGCGGGAAATCCTGACGTATCGATGGGGCGATCCAAAAATTATTGGAAAGTTTAGTTTTACCGATTGCCCCGTTTTGCCCCGCTCTACCCTATGTACAAAATGTTTATATTTAAAAAATATAAACATAAGCAAATTTAATAAAAATAGCAACGAATTTGTGACGAAACGGTACTACGATAATAGGAATGTCGGACACATTTTGCCTGGAAAATTCGTCCGATTTAGAGAACTCACGGCACGAAATTTCCCAAAAATCATGAATATTTGTATAGGTCCGAAATGACCGTAGCGAATATTGCTCATGCGAGAGAAAAGGTCGCGGACGAGGTACTGCGAGAACCCCAACAATTGATCCGAACGAATCGGCGTCAATCAATGATAAAAGAGCGTTCCAAAGGAGTCTCTCCATGCTGAAAAAAAAGAAGAAACGGGGTGCGAAAAACTTCTATCGCGTAAGCCACTCTAAGTCGGGCATCCAAATTCAATTGTAGACTTTCGAATCTCCATGGAATACCAATCGCATCGTCCTCCTCGAGTTCTCACTTTTATCGCCTCGAGGGTCACCTGCATGCCCTTCCCACCCCTTTCACTCAAATAGGCATCATATTTTTCTATTTTTATTTTCAATATTTTTTTCTCGCCAAACAATCGTGCAGAAAAGAGAAAAATATTCCAAGAATGTTGAAATAATATACACAGTAAAAAATCTGACATTTATTTTATTCGCAGATGAATATTCGATCGGAAAAAATGCGTCTTAAAAAGAAAAAAAATTGATGAAATTCAAAAAATTCAAAATGACATAAAATTTAAACGGTTCGACCGATTCTGTTGAAATTTTAATGGGATCGTCGGGTGATCCCATTCCATCTGTGTACGCGTTTTTAGCCCGATAGCTAAAAAATTTCGAGTGCTAGAGCGCGAACAGACATTTTTGAATACATTAAAAATGGCGTACAAAAAAAACAACTGAACATTTTTTGACGAAATTTCTCGAGTTATAGCGGTTTGAATTTTGCACGTCCATATCATACACACACACACCCACACATACATACATCCAGACATTTTGTCTAAATGTGATTTTTCGACGTTTTGGAACATTCTGAACATGTTTTCATTAAAATCTCGAATTTTTTTTTTACCAAAAGCTTCCTCTATGAGGAAGTAAAAGTTTCTACTTTTTACAAACAACTTATTGTCCACAAAAGTCCACAAGTTTTTATTCGCTAATTTTCCAATCGCACATTCCGGCTTCCAGTTATACAAAAAAAAGTAGAAACTAAAATTGTCAAGAACCCGGGAAACGAGAGGCGAAGTTTGTATTTTCAAGCCTGAACAAACGAGTCTTTCACTTATTTAACAAAATTATTTTTACGAAATTATTTCTTACCGTGTAGGTTTTCCTCCATCGCCTCGAAGCATTTCTTTTTCTCGGGCCACGAAGGTGACGTCCAAAGGACGGGGTTGCGCGAACGGTCTCTTTGGGCCGCCAGTCCTCGGCGCTCGAAGGGTCGTCGTCGTCGACGTCGTCGACGTGGTCGGGGGTTGGTTGCGGGACGGCAGGATGGCTTGCGAAAACGCTGCCCGAATAAAAATGGGGTGTTTATAAGCGAGTATCCAATGTATCACGCAATATTTACATACAGCCCGCGCCCGTTTACTATAGTGTATCCACTATATTGTGCGGTAAAGTATACTGTGCGGCAAAACCCGGGTGTGCGCCATCGCGGTCCACCCTCTCGATCTCTCGCCCGGAGGATCCGCGAAGTTCGGCGCTCGCAGAACCGGCGAGGAACTTGCTGCCCGCGTACCGATGCACGCAACGGCTGATATAATAAAAATTAAATATGATATTTCAACCCCTCTCGCGGGCCTTCTTCTTTATCCCGGAGCGCTGGAAAAGAGAGTCAGTGCTGCCTTCCGCATAAATAACAAGTTTTTTTTTTTTAAGGTACCCTCGACCACGAATATACGCAGCGGCAGCCGCTCTGTATGCTTCCTCTCGAGAGCTTCTCTGCCCTTCCGGATCCTCGAGAATTCGCGAAGTTATCGCGGTTTTATGGGGTGACTCGACTGCGTGACTCCGCACGCGAGTCCGGGAATCCAGCAACAATTTTCTTACTTCGACCCCGAAAAAAATGTCGATCCAACCGTGACCTTCACGACTGCATATTTATCATCTATCGTCGATTTTCACCTTTTTGATTTTAACATTTTTATAGCTAAGAAAGTTAATTGAAATTCTATAATTATCGCCCAAAAATGGATTTTTTGTCACTCGTGCATGAATCGCGGCACTTTACATGGCAGTCTTGCGAGCCGAAAGTGTCCTATTGCATGCCAGTCGTGAACCTGTGGTGAAATAACAGTCGCGCATGCGCCGTTCACTTTCGTCCCTTGGGATTTTGAGTCGCGCATGCGCAATTCGCATTCCGTTCACTTTCGTCCCTTGGGATTTTGAGTCGCGCATGCGCAATTCGTATTTCGTTCACTTTCGTCGCTTGGAAGTTTTCTTTCGACGTTTTCCAAACTGGAGACATAAGCTCACTTTTCAGTATTCGTCTCCCGCGACTGCATTCCAAGTGCCGCAGATTCATGCACTTGTGACAAAAAGTATGATGTGGAACGAGGGTCGAATTGGCGGTTGCGACTCGTGTGATTACAGCCCTCGCTTCGCTCGGGCCGCAAACTTCACACTCGTCGCAATCGCCAACTTACGACCCTTGTTGCACAATATACTATTTTTTAAATGTTTTTTTTACCGCTTTTGTTATTTGACGAAAAAAAAATCGGAAAATGAATAAACCCTTTCGCTCGTTTCCTTTACGATTTTGACTCCAATTTAATCAAGGGAGCCTAACGCAAGGCTCTATTCATTCCGAGGAGGGAAGGTGTACTACAACGACGAGTAGTAGACGTAGAACGATTTAACGCCAGTTTAAGGGACGCTTAAGCGCTTGTCAAGGATTAAATCAAGATTAACAGTAAGATTGTCCTCGTCCCTCGTGTCTATGCGTGTATCTAAGTGCGAGTGTGCGCACGAGAGTGCGAGAGCTGGCATGGTTCACCCTTCGGTTAGCCCGAGTGGGAACACCGAGAGATTCGACTGACTTTACCGTAGCCGGTCTTGCACGCACCACTCTTAAGTAAATTAGACCGATATACGCCGAGGCTCCGAGGAAGTAAACGCGACGTCGAGGGTGACGAGGCTCGTGCTTTCGTCCCTTAGACAAAATCTTGGCGACTCTTAATTGTATATAAATCCACGAGTGACGTCATACCGGAAGTACGGCACTTGCGGTTTGAAAATCTCATTTTTCGACCAGAAGCGACCTTATACCGAAAACACGTCAGTTCCGCTTTGAAACATTTCACTTTTCGACCGGAAGTAACGTCACACCGGAAATACTTCACTTCCGGTTTGAAAATATAATTTTTTACCGCAATTCACATCATATCGGAAATGCATCACTTCCGGTTTGAATATTTCATTGTCCGACCGGAAAAACGTCACTTCCGGTTTGAGAATATAATTTTTCGACCGAAATTCACATCATATCGGAAATTCATCACTTCCTGTTTGAATATTTCATTTTTACGACCGGAAATAACGTCACTTTCGGTTTGAAAATATAATTTTTCGACCGGATGTCACATCATATCGGAAATGCATCACTTCCGGTTTGAATATGTAATTTTTGACCGGAAATAATGTCACTTCCTGTTTGAAAAAATAATTTTTCGACCGGAAGCCTCATTATACCCAAAATGCGTCACTATCGGATTGAAAATCTAATTTTTCAACCAGAGGTTGAAAAATACCAGAAATCATACCAGAAATGTGTTACTTCTGGTTTGAGAGTCTAATTTTTCGTAGCAAAGTCCCGCCTGGGGAGCTACTGGGAAAAAAAACTTGCCCATCGAGTAATTTTCTTGAAGAGATTCAATTCATTGAAAGCAAGGCAATACAAAATCAAAACCGGTTGCTTATTGGTGATGAGATGATTATTCCCGTTTTTTTCTTCAAAAGGACTGCAGCCGCACGGCGCTGTGTGAAAACGGACTGGAGGCGAGGGTAAAGAATAAGTTAAACGCATAGAGAATGCATCGGAGTGCATCGAGCGAGCCGAACGGAGCGAACTGTTGAGGGGCCCAAACGCGACTTTTCAACGTGTACGGTTCTCCGTCACGTTTCATCGCTGTCTCACTTCGTGCCGCTCCTTCACTCCCCGTGTCTGGCCAAACCGAACAAAACAATTTGTTCCAAAGCAAACACCGGCATCCGGCTTACTTGTGAATAAACAACACATTTATTTTTGGAGGCTAACGGCCGGCGACGCGGAAGGGGAATAGCTTTGCCGTACAACTCTTTGGACTCGTCGCATCTCATTCTCCTCTTCCTTTTTTTACATTTTTTTCTTTCCGTCCCTTCTTTCCTCTCAATCTCCGGCTGTTTGACACTGGTCGAGCGCGAGAGCTCGACGACGCTCGAAAAGAGTCTCGTCCAAAAGAAGAACACGAAAAAAAATCATCCGTGCGAAGAGCGAAGAGGAGCAAAAAAAAAAGATTGAGCGGAGAGAAAGAGCACAATGTGACCGATCTTGGAAATAATTTTAAGTGGGCTCTAACGATGCACGTGACCCACTCCGTGACGCGGTGCGCGACCCGGTTATTTATTATTACCGAATGTTGTCACTTGTCATACCATTTCGCCACCTTATAATAATTAATTTTTTGTCTCGGTTCATTTTAGTCAACCTTTTTCTATTCGCTTCTCGCTATCTTGCCGTCTTTGCATTCTTCGGCGCTGATCAGCAATTTATTCTCATAAAATATTGATGAAAAAAAAAATTGCTCCATGCGCTCCGACACGTTCGTACTGCAATCGTGTGACGTGTATCTTGTCGTCTGAGCGACCTCTCGGAAAGACGAGAACCCCTTACTCGACGTAATCGCAAGCGATAAACTCGATCTCCGGAACGAGAACCTAACCAGTGAGTCTGAAAAAAAAACTTTCCTACCTTTGATTCACACATTTTCTGGCAATCGCACTTTCCAGAAAAAGACAAAAAAAAATTCACTTGAAAAATATTTTGCCGTGTCTTCTAATCGAGCCTCTTATCGTTTCATAGTCTAACACACCTGCGCATTAAAATTGTCCAAACATTTTTTTACCTCTTTTATTTATTTTTGTATTACATGCTGTCGAGTTGGAAAGTGGAAGTCGAATCACCGTGTTTTCTCGCGATATCGGCCAACTCCGCCGTGAAAACATGCGCGGCATGGGGCAGTGTAAGCAAACCGAACGTTTCTTCCCGAGACGATAAACAAAATAAGTTTTTTTTTTTTTAATATGATACACGGACGAGCCTGTGTTTATGGTTACAAGAGATGACACGCACGCATGTGTACGCTTTGACAGGGGAAGGCGAAAAAAAAACAGAAAAAAGAAAAACGATAACACAAGCGCATGCGCGATAACTGTGTACAGTGTGTGTCTATGTGTAAGCATAAACAACACGTGGAAGGTTCGGTTTGTTAGTGCCAGCTGGTGGCACGTGCGTTCCACGCCGTACTATCGATTCGCACATTCGAAAACAACTGGAGTTAGAATAAACATTAGCGCACAACGATCGATTGTTTTGTGCTTTTATTGTCGCTGATAGATGAGAAGACGGACGGTAAATTATTAATTTTCCAATATCGCTCGTATTGATCGACGGTTACTTTCCGTAAGCAAATTATTTCCACTCACTGGACAATGGCAAATCGATATCTCGGCTGCGTGATGTTTAAGGACGGAGAATATGTTCTTGGATAGACAGTCGATATTGTCTTCGAACTGTATGTAAACTGTAAATTAAAATAGACTTTAAAAATAAATTGTAAATTTAATGTACTGGAACTTGAAATTTGCTTACATTATTAAATTGAACATTTATGTACTTTTTTGTCAAATTTAAATGCCAGATATTAAAATTACACATATTTTGCCTGAAATTTCAGAAACAGCTTCCAATACCATTAATTAATTTAAAAACAAAATTTGTTTACAGTGCATAACAATAACAATAATAAAAATGTAACGAATTCATTAACTAAAATAAAGGAGTCAAATGAATTGAAGATTATCGTTGTCAACGTTTGTTCGTCGGAATGATTTTTTCCGTCGAAATCTTCGGCGCTCGAGAGCAGAGATTGCCTCGGGACACGCGAAGTTTCGAAATATCTCTTATTCCGATTCGCGGATCGGGCCCTTAAAGCTCGTCGGCGCTAAGCGGTTGGGTGGTGCCGAGGTTGCGGAGTTGGAACGGGGCACGTGGGCGAATTTAACCGACACCCTTTTTGCATTATCGCGACGGGACAGAGGCCTCGACGTGCGCCGAGCAGCAACGAGATTGCCCATGGTAACTCGAGGGGTGGATCGAGACTCACCCCTTTACCCGCGCTTCCGTATACCTGCGAAAGTATGGCTCCGACCGCGACCTAATTCGACGATAAGATAACGTATTTAAGTGCACGGTGCGTCGGCCCCTCGCTCGCGATACTACCCTGTGTTTTATTGCCCCGTGAGCACAACCTCCCCTCCCCCTCCCCCCCTCCTGCACCTCATTCGGGCCTCGCTCTTCGCATCCCCCATCGTCATCGCCTTCCCTCGCGCCACACGCTCTCACCTCTCGTCTCCCTCCCTCGGGGGCTCACCGAGATTTATTGTAAAATTCGATAGATATTGCCAATTACAACCCCGTAGGGGGGGAGCGTCAGGGGGCGAGATTCGCGCGTGGATCCGCGAGAGAAGAATCGGAAACTGAGAATTTCTCGCTCGAGGCGCAAACCTCTTGTCCCGCCTTCCGTTCGCGTCGAGAATTTTAAGCGCGGGGTTTTTATGTGTACAGGAACAAGGTGACACGTTGCATAAATCCAGGAGCAACGGGAAATATGATTGCAATCAGCGGCGCGCCTCACCCCCTCGCGGATGAGGTAAATTATACGGAGATTGACAATCTGGCGTGTCGAGCCATGACGCTGTTCGCTGGAAAGCGATATGGAACTTTGTCATTGGGACAACAGAAATCGAGTTAGTTCAACATCATTTTTTAACTGTCAAAATTTTGAACAAAAAATCTATATTAAGGTAATGGAAAATTATTTTTTAACAGTCAAAATGTTGAAAGTAAAATTTAAGCTAATGGAAAATAATTTTTGAACAGTCAAAATGATAAAAGTAAATTTTAAGTTAATGGAAAATTATTTTTTAACAGTAAACATTTTAAAAGTAAAATTTAAGTTAATAGAAAATTAGTTTTTAACAGTCAAAATGTGAAATGTGGAATTTAAGTTATCAGAAAATTATTTTTCGCCAGTGAAAATATGGAACCAAAAATGTCCAGTTCGAGTTATTTAACCACAAAAAGAAAGCTCCCTTTTTCGAAGTAAAAAAGACTTTTACGACAAAAAAACTGATGAGTCGGGCCGGGCGCGGAATGGAGCGGGCCGCACGCTGCGCTCGAACTGGATCCGCTTGTTTATTCCTCGCCGAGCTCGCAGACACAATACTTAACGGCGTTGCCTGCGGAGCAGTGTGCGAGATACTAAAAATAAAAATAAAAAAATGTCCACACGATAAATAAAACAAAACTGCAACTGCTTTGGTGCACCAACGACGAGGATGACGATGTCGATGACGACAACGACGACGGGGCGCTCGGTAGTTAAACGCTCGTTGTCCGGCCTTCGTTCCGCTGCACCACCGCACGTATACTTTGTTTGCTTGTTTTGTTTGCTCGGGAATTTTCTTTTGTGCCTCGCGCAACTTGGGCGCACAGAGAGTACACCGTGCGCGGTCGTACGTGCCGCGTGTGCGTGCACCTTCGTGCAGGTTTCTCGCGCGTACGTGTGTGTGTCCAGCTGCGCACCGCCGTGGTTCTCCGCCGGTTCTCTCGCTCGGGTTGGTCTGGCACATGCAAATGAGAGGCACAATGCACGCCCCGATAGCCTCTACCATGTAAGCCGCACATGCAGTACACTCGTACACGGCGCAACTATTCCGGCCTTCTCCTCACTTCGCTCTTGCTTGCTCGCTTGTCGTCGTAGTCGGTTATCCGGTTCGTTATTTACATCATCGGCTGTTTATTTATCGTCCCATGTTGGCGCGCAAGTAGGCGATTGCACCCGAGAGAAAGCCGTCTCGAAGCCGAGATGCAATACCGGGATTAAATTTCTATGATGCTGCGATGGAGCTGAGAATCCCTTTGAAAATGCTTTCCCGTCGCGAAGGGTTAATGTTAAATATTGAGGGAGGAAGATTAGTTAACAGGTGGAACGATTCGTGGGCAGTTAACTTCACTGGTCAGAGCTCTAGGCAAGAAATTGCTAAAACTGGGAGATGGAACCAAAAATACTTTACTTTTAGTTTTACTTTACTTTTCTGAATACGTATGAATTTTTTCAGATTTTTTAATTGACTTTGAATTTTTTTTTATGGGCGAAATGTGTAGAAAGACACAACATTCAAAGAGAATTTAAAAATCTGAAAAAATTCATATGTATTGAGAAAAATTAAAGAATCATCTTCATTTAAAAAAAAGTTAGATTTGTTGAACCAATTTTGTTTTTCATCAATTTGTTAATAACCTTTGATAGGCTTGATTTTATTCAAATTTTTATACCATCGATAAGTGCTTGTAATTCCCTCTCATTTCTCTGAAACTTACCCGAAGTGAAGACTATTCGCAAGGAGTACCCTAAAGTTCATTGACTAGAGCTGTGGGCAAGAAATGGCCAAAATGGGGAAACGGATAAAAAACGTGACGATTAACGAATCCAGCGGTCCACTCTGAAGTTCATTTGACTCAATCTTTAAACTCCCCTAAAACAAGGAAACTTCGAAGGTTGACCGAATAGAATTAAAAAAACAAAACCTTCCCACATCGACCAGGTACGTCGATCGATTTCAGCCTCATAGCGTATTCTCGCTCGTCAACACGAATGAATAAATTAACCGGTTAAACCACTCTGTTCCTGGGTTATTGTTAGTACGGTTACGACATAACGGTGGAACACCGGGCTCGCGGTAACGCGGATAACGCGCGAAATTAGAAACTGTCCTCGAGCCATCGTCACTCGAATAACCGTAATTCGCGAAAATTTTATTCGATTCCTGTTGGATGTGAATGCGATTAAGTTCGAGCCGGGGATGTACAGTCGCGCGGGGCGTCTCAGGGATGGAAGGGGACACTCTTTGACGAGGAACGGCGGTAACGTAGCGCCCGCTTTTATCCCTGCGCACCTGGTATACACGTAATTGGTGCTTAATTTTAGCTCGAATTGCCAAATGCCTCGCGTGCACTAACGACGTTTTCGCGTCATCTTTGGGCTCGAATATCTCGGGGTTCGACGTCGCGGCCGCGGGACTCGGCATCGACGTTAGCTCGAACGTGTACAGGTATTTATGGATATTCACAATTGCGTTTGAGAGGCGCCGGCAACGAAATCCGACTTCGCACACAATGCTCGAGAGCATTACAGCGGAAAGCTCGTTCACATTTCGTCACTCAAAATTCGCCAGTAATTGTTCTCCTCGCGTGAAATTATTGAGCCGATAATCTGACGATGTCTTATTACATCAGAGCTTCGCTTATCAATTTTGTCATCGACTTTCAGTCGGGCGAAACCCGAGCAGAAATTTGGATCAGGCTGCCTGATACCCTGTCAGGCCCTGTTAAGGTACAGCCAGGACGTGCCTGATCAGGCGAACCTGATGAGGGCCTGATAAGGTGCAGATCGTGAAGCATGACTAAATAATCCTCACTTCAGATGAGGCAAGCCTGATGCCAGCCTGATCAGGCACGGATAACGTACAGGTAGGGGACACCTGACTGGATATCCTTCGCTTTTGACGAGGCTAGCCTGATGGTACCCCGATCAGGGCCTTAGCAGGTGAATCTA
>JAPYZC010006964.1:0-12365 GCA_030522665.1 Ichneumoninae sp. A BG-2022a | reverse complement strand
ATTTTTGGATCGGACAAGGTGGCAAAACTGGGCAGAAAAGCCTGATGTATCCGATAGGGCGAATTCGGGCATCCAAAAATTATTGGAAAATGACGTTTTACCCAAAACCCCGTTTTGCACCGTTGCCCCATTTTGCCCCGCTCCACCCTACGCCGAAGAAAGGTTTGTTAAAATGCAAACTAAGCTGCAGTTGCGGGTGGTGAAAGAAATGTTTGGTCGATTGAACAAAATTGTTAAATCCAAGTAACTATTTGTCGAAGCAACTAAATATTCGGCCAAAACACTAAATATCCGTTCGATCGACTAAATATGTCTTTCAATCGACCAAATATCTCTTTCGCCACCCGCAACCGCAGCTTAGTTTGATATTACCAAACCTTTTTTTCGGTGTAGAAATTTTCGAGCGTTACATCGTGACCTGATACGGTCCCGATAAGGCCTTATCAGGTCCTTGTCAGACCCTAATCAGGCCGTCTCAGGACCATATCAGGGCCCGATGTAACGCGTGAAAATTTCTTCTCGGGTTATCGATATATCTGTATTACGATTAACTCTTTGTCTGATGGAAAATGTGTCGTTCCCCGCCACTGCAACTCGCGGGAAATGCGAGCGAAGCCTGAAATAGAAAATCCTCGTCGAGCAAGGCCCGCCGCTCGTTCAGCAGCCCGACAAAGAGACGGGACGAAGGTAGCGAAAAGTTCTGCGCGGAAATGAAGAGACCAAGGTGGTGTCGGTGATGCAGGTACACCGCGCGACTCCCTCGCAGAGATCCACTGGTGTCGCCGGAAGGCTAGAGGGCTCGTTACTGCCCGGTTGAACGAACAAGAGCTAACGGACGAAACGCGCCGCCGAGCCTCGGAGATAGACGGACCTGTACAGAGAGCCTCGCCATGAAGAGGCTTTGTGGTTAAAACGGATGCTCAGTGGAGCGGTCCGTTGTGGGTCAGACGCGGCTAGCCCGAGATTGGGGCTTCTCTCGCGCTTTCGTCGCAGCTCGCACTCGCGCCGCTGCTCTACAGTGCGCTTCCCGTTCATCGAGATCTCCGCTTTCTCGTCTGTTTCGCGTCGATTTCGGAAGGCCTCTGAGCCCGTACACAGGTAGCATTTCGCCAACAACCCGCCAGCAAATGGGCAGCAAATGTCCGCACATGATGGCGGCGAAATTGCGGCTTGCACTGTGAAAAAAAAAATGGTTGGATTAAGCAAATGCGCGATCTATTTGGTTGGTACAACAAAGATGTTTGTTTCAATCCACAAATTGTGAATCAATTGAAGCGGATAATCGTTCAACAAAACAATGCGTTATTTGTACTAAACAAATACAACAATAGCTCAATAACAGCTTTGAATGTATGTTACCGCGACTTTTGGTTAATCCAACCAATTTTTTTCCTCAGTGCGTGCGTGTCCGCATTTGCCTGTTTTTTGCCAGCATTCGATGCCGAAAATTCTTAGGAGTTCATTGTCAATGACCCTGAAAATATGTGCATGACATCTAACTTCATCTTTAGTAAGTCTGTATCAACGCACAGCTTTAGGAAGAAAAAAACATTGTTCACCTGTAGAATTTTATTCTCTAAGTGAACTTTTTCGAGCAAAGTTTGTGAGATGCAGAATGCAGCCGTTAAAACTTGATGAAATTTAGTCTCATGCAGATATCTTCAAGGTCATTATTGTCAGCAAATTGTCAGCAAGGCTTGCTGGTGCTTTGCGACTCAATACGAAGATTTATTTGCTTGAATCACGGTTATTTTGCGTGAAATCTTAGAACCTCTTAGGCAAACAAACTCTTAAATAACTCATTATCATGTAACGTTATCATTACCAATCCATTATCGAACTCATTCATCGCATGAAATGGAGGATGGAGGAAATGTGTAATCAGAAGTTGGATTCCGATGAAGAGGAGTTTTTATCTCTTTCACGGCTGCTAAGAATAACAAATGAGCGTGCAGCAACCGTTGCTGGATTTTTGCTACCGATATTGCAATCTCGTGCTAGAAACTATTGTTGCAATATTGCTGGCAAGTAAACAGCAAAGCTTGATGGCAAGCAATTGTCCTTCTTTGCCTATGCTACACCCAGAAAAAAATTTATTTGACGACCACCGTTTATTAAGATTAAGTAAAATATTTTTTTGATTTAAATAAATATTTATTTACATTAAGTAAATAGGTACTTAACTTAAATAAATATTTATTTAAATCAAATAAATATTATAATTAATCGTAATAAACGGTGGCCGTCAAATAAATTTTTTTCTGGGTGTACGGTTAGCTATCTGGGTAACTGCACGGAGTCGATCACGAAAAACTCCCCGAACAAAAACACCCGTCACAGACGTCATTCCTCTCTACGAATCAGGCAAAAATTGACGCCTCCTCGATATACCATATTGCCCCCTAATTTTTGTCCCCTCCATCGTTAATTATTCACGATTCTCATTAACACTTCGCCGACGACGCGAACTCGATAAAGTCGACGAGGCGAAAAATCTTTTGTCTTGAGAAACAGACAGGACCCGATATACCTGTCGCCCTCGGGAGGAAATGAGATTGTTTGCAAAGGGCAGATATAGCAGAACAAGGGAGAGCGGGGCAAAACGGAGCGTTCATTCTAATCCGTGGTCTTTTTTACGTCCCGCTATAAAATCGTCGGAGATCGTCCGTTTTACCCCGGCTTCTCATTTTGCCCCGTTCCACCCCGCTGTTTGCCGGGAATTGGACCAGCATTGAAAACGAAACGGTTCGCTTGACAGCGCCAGGGCGCGGGGTTAAAATGAAATATTGTATCGTTTCTACGAGAGAAGAGTTACAATACACGGCGACGTTTCTCTCGCGGGCGGCAACGGAGAAACTAAAGTATCAGCTCGATCGTGGCCGATGTGGGGGGTCGCAACGATCGCGCGCCGCGATCCGATGGAGAGAAACTGCGAGAACGAGACCCGGGTGCGTTTATAGCACCAATGATATAAGTATACACATAACACAGTTATACTCACATAACGACGGGACGAATATAGGTTTCGTACAGTTATTGAGGTATATATAGAAGCGCGTAACTCGAATTCCTGGATGCAGACAATACCGGAAGCCCAGTGACTCGCGTACGTGGTACATGGATATTGGATTCGTAAACCCCTAATAGTCTGACGAGCCCCCCCACCCCCCCCGCCCGACGGTAAACGAGGAGGGCGCGTACACACACTAGCCGTGCAAAAGGAAACGGGAAGGTATAAAGGCAGGCCGAGGTTCGGGTACCATTGTGATTTAATATTTGACGATAAAAGTCGCATTTCTGTACACTATTTCTCTATAACACTGTCTAGCTATTCTATCCTTGTGCTCTTTCGTTCCCATTCGGCTCGACTTCACCTCCGATTCCGATCGATGACGAATCCATTGAATCTCGTCTACCGGATTCCGGCTATGTATATTCACTGTATAGGTACATCGCCGATATGTGTGTGTATATACATAATCGTTCGGTGATACGGAGAAACTGATATACCGAGTGCATTGAATTTAAATAAAGCGAATCGAGAGAAGAACGATGAAACTTATTCCGTCAAGAGAGCAAGTCCGAGAGTGAGATAGGGGAGAGTGGGTCGCAGTGCGCTTGCACTTTCTCAAGTGGAATGTTCTGTTTCTGATAAGGAGTACCTGTTCGCAGATATGTCGGTACTGACGTAATGGTTGAAATCTTTTGGGCGAAAACATCGAGATTACCGAGTCATCGGCACACCGAGAAAAAGGATAGTATTTTCTACTAGGGTAAAAGTGGTGAATATGGCCCACCGCGATTAATACGTAAATCAATGATATATGGACAGGTCCATATTCCCCACTTTTACCCTATACCAATAGTTCCCTGGAGGAACGTCTACACTGAGGAAAAAAATGGTTGGATTAAGCAAATGCACGGTGACATACGTTCAAAGGTGTATATAGATAGTTTTTGATAGTTTATATTCAATGGGTTAAATTATAATTATTGTTGCAACCATGATTTTTTGTCACTGTCGTAACTATAAAATGTAAACGTTCCCGCTGGGAACTATTTTTTTATGGTCTGAAGTCAGTATTGTTGCTTTTACTGTGTTATTTTTTCTCAGTGCAATATTAATAGAAAACGAAAAATGGAGCACCGAAAAGTGTAAACAAATTTGGTGTTTGCCTATACTGCTTATACAGCTCTATGCTCATATTACGCTCCGACGAGCTATTGGTGAGTTCGCGCTGAGGGAAACGTAACGGCGATCTCGCTTTCGCGCCAAGGCGCTGGCGCTTTACATCAGGAACGGAGACCTCGCCTAACACTGCTTTAGATATGAGCAATGCGTTGGGACGGTACTTGAGACTTCGTAACCCCTCGCACGTTGTAGGGCATGCAGAACAAATTTAGCCTCTGTAGGACAACCTTTCGCTGGAGTACACAGTTAAAAAATAATTTCGTAAAATTTGAATACGAAGTTTCGGAAAAATAATTTTGGTAAATAAGTGACAAATTCTTTTGTTCGGGTTTGAATACACAAACCTGTACTTTTATTTCCCGTGTCATTAACAATTTTAGTTTGTACTATTGTTTGTAAAACTAGGGCCGGATGGTGCGATCGGTAAATTAACAAATCACAAATTGTGGACGTTTGTGGAAAATAAGTTGTAAAAAGTACAAACTTTTTATAAGGGTGACCGGGGAAAAATGGCATAGCGGGGCAAAACGGGACTGTGAGGGCAAAACTCAATTTTCCAATAATTTTTGGATGCCCCGTTTTGTCCCAACGAAACATCGGGATTTTTAAACCCGTTTTGCCCCACCTACCACCATCGCCACCACCTCAAAGTTATTGGAGAATAGCGTTTTGTCTCATTATCCCGATTTGCCCCGGTGTGCCATTTTGCCCCGCTCTCCGTACTGTGTATTAACTTAAGTAACAAGGGTTATTGGAAATCTTTATACTTTGTTCATGCTCCGATACACGAATGGTGTTGGATCGTCGATGTCTCTCTGTGAACTGAACTGCGCAATGCTCTCTCGAAAGATCAAAGGAGTAATTGCCTACTCAGATGTAACTTACAATTCGATGATTCCTTTTAGTACTCATGGAAATTACATTTTCTCACAGCCAGGTGATGTACAGGTTCTCGTACTACAATCAACCAGTCTACGTCGATTTACAACGATGTAGCCACGTAGGGCTATTGGGCAGAGTTTGGTCGTACAGAGCTTTGCTTCTTCTAGGCGGTACGCCGCCTAGAAGAAAACTAATATTAATATTAATATTAATATATTAATATTATAATATTATAATATTTGGTCGATTGAACAAAATGGTTGACAAATCCAAGTAACTATTTGTTAAAGCAATAAAAAGCAAGTAAATATTCAGTCAAACTACGGAACATTCGTTCAATCCACTAAATATTTCTTTCGCCACCCACAACCGCAGCTCAGTTTGATATTACCAAACCTTTTTTTTCGGTGTAGGTTAAGCAAAATGTAACACGCGCGCGAACCTTTTATGAGATGAAACTGAGTGGGTAAAATGAATGGTTCGTTTTTTTTCAAGAACAGTAGTCGACATTAAATGGCAACTGAACTTCCCTACAGCCGTCTGTGTCCCGCGCACCCCTCAGCTATCAAAGTCGAACGACGAAGTTACCCGCGGTTTTCCATTCCCCCGATAAAATTGTATCTACGCGACCGCACGATATTCGCTCCTCCGTCTTCGTTGCCTTCTTCCTATCTCGATTTCTCGATTTACCCCGGCATTGCGGTTGAGAATTGTTTTGCGGTTCCATGGAACGATTGAATTTCTTGAAAGGTATCAGTGAACAGATGGCTCCAATATAGAGTCCTGAATACTGCATTTCATCAGATAAACGATTCGACGGGTATTTCTGTTCATAGAAACGACCTACCGATAATTGAATTTTTTAATCTCAAAAAACGGATTCGATAGCCTGAAAGTATTTCCGTCATTAAATCAATCGAATTCATTCACGACCAATTGAAGAACAAGTGGTTGAAACGACTGCGACGAGCCCAATCGGTCTTTACGGTAATAACGGTAAAATTCGTATTTTCACGAGAAACTAATTATAATCTCATCCATAATGCATTACCGGACAACGATCCCTCTTCGCAGCAGTTATTATTACGGTGCCGCAGTGAAACACGGCTGTTGAATGCTAAAAGTGGATTAATCACTCGGTGATATTATTTGTCCCGCGGGTGTTTCGCGTTCCCGTTTCCACAGAACGACGTCGACGACGACGACGATGTTGTTGTCGTCGATAGAAAAATCCCATCGGGAACCGGGGACTCGCGCGAGGTCGTCTCATTTCCCGAGCAAAGAACCTTGTTTTTTTTCCTCTCCCCGATAGAGGCTGGATGTATCGGTACCGTCGCTGTACCGTGCACGTGTGTTAGGGATGATGGCTCGAGAGAGAGTTGTTCGCAAAAATCGACCGACACGAGACTGTCGGAACATGCACACGGAGATAGGCAGTGAAAAGAGCCACGCGAGTGAGGGGATGCGCACACGATCGTATGTGGCGTTCGCGCGTCACGAATGGCCCGACGGGGGCAAAAGAAAAGCGAGAAACCCCGAGCGAGGAAAAGCCGTCCGGAGGGAAAGTGGCACGTATCATGCGGGTTCGGTCGGTCCGGGTTTTCCCCGGTTTTCGCCGGAGAGAGAAATAGCCGGAGCGGGAGGAAAACATCCCGCGGGACGCGTCGACGAAACGTACGTGGATCTTGAATGCCCCGGGGGCAGCGGAGGGTCCGAAATTCAATGAAATTTGACTCCGGCCTCTCCCCGAGGCGCCGGTAAAACACGACCGCGAGAGAGCGACTCCCGGGAAATGAACGGCGACTCCCCGGATGGCCGATGGAATATTTTCACAAATTTTTCGCCGCCGGCGACCGAGTCATATCCGATGACCGTCGAGTGACTGACTTCTGTCTCATAATGTTTTCACGTTGTCCATTTTTGCGAAAAATTTTGATCGCTGAGACGATCCGTTTCAGATTGTCATTAACCGATGCCACGGTAACTTTGCTAATAATCATTTGTGGGGTCGATTGTAACAGTCGATCCGGGTTAATTGTATCAGTAATAATTAATGTCTTTCAGTACCAATACCAATACCAATGTATTTTATTTATTTTATTCTTACATTCTAAGCAATCGGCGATAATTTATACACTTATAATTTATAACCAACCAATTGTAGACTATAATATTTATAGTAGGGCTGTATAGTTAGGCCGCTTAAAATGACTTAGCCGGGTAAAATGGCTTAGCTGGCAAACAATTTTTTAATTTTAGAAAATTAAAATTAATTTTTTTTGTGATAATGCACCCCCATTCTATTTCTTAATAGCGGTCGGTGAAGGATTTCTTTGATGCAAGACGATGTTACAATTGACCCCACCGCGGCACAAATTCTTACCCAATATCGTCTGTGGTGGTGTTCATTTTGCCTAAATTCGAGAAATTCGGGCAAGAATTGCAAACACTTCCCAATGTTATAAAAATCTGAAAAAATTCATACGTATTCCGAAAATTGAACGAATCATTTTCATTAAAAAAAAGTTGAGTTATTTTTGATGAATAATACTCACCACATATTTTGATGAACAATTTTTTTTCAACAATTTGTTAATAATATTTTGAAATTATTATTATGTAAAATGAGTCTTTTCAATGCCTATAATAAGTATGAATTTTTTCAGATTTTTATAACATTGGGAGGTGTTCGCAATTCTTGCCCGAATTTCTCGAATTTAGGCGGAATGAACACATCTCGCTCCAACCTCCTTAAAGGGGCGGTGTTCGCAATTCCGTGCATATTTCAGCTAGAAATTTTTCAACTAAATACCCAAGACTAGGTTAATGATACACCATTGGATGCCGAAGCGTTAGACTCTCGGGTTTGTTGATAAAAAAATTAAAAAGGATTTTTGTTACTTTTGTCCCCGGTCTCCCCTACCGCGTCTGGGCGTGTGTGCGGACGGCGAAAGGTACAAAAAGACTCGGACGACGGCGGGGCGGATTGGGAGATGTAGCGAGGAAACGAGAACACGTAGCTTGTTACCACTTGTTTATCCACTGTGACGTAGCCGCTGGATTCGTGGCGAAGCTTATATCGAATCCGGAGGTTCCTATAGGCCATTCGACTCTCGTTCGTGGCGTGCTCCTTCCTTCTTTCGCCAGTGGGTCTCGATCTCTTTTTCCTTTGTTTCCCCCTTTTTTGTCTTATCCTTTCGTTTCCTTCCTGTCGCCCGCGCGGCCCGACCATCCGTATTCTTTTATTTTACCTCGATGCGAGAAACATACCAATTCTACTGCCGCGTCCTCCGTGCAGGTACTTTTACGTGGACCGCGGTTAGGCTTTGCGTTCTCGTTAGGATGTTGCGCGGTGAGACGGAGTGGAAAATGCTCTGGTGGGGTTCTTAAGGAGGGTCGAGCGTTACAACGTCATCAAAAAAAGTATGCTGATTTTTTTCTGTACGCATTGATGTGAACGGTCTAAGTGTAACTGCAAAGTTTGGATGCGTTCGTCTTCACCGTTTTCGAGAAATATATATTTTTTTATTTGAACCATTTAACATTGATTCTTATGGCAGATTGAAAATAAGCGACGGATTTTAATGTCTCTAGGGAAGTTACATGCGGAAACGTTGCAAACAAATTATTGAAAACTGTAAAGAATATTATCGGGAAGCTCTGTATAAAAATGTAGACACTTGTTCTTCACCGTTAGTTAACAATAAGCAATTACGTGGAACTTTACTGCTTTATCTCGGCACGTTTGGCGCGTGCGAGTGAGAGGCCGCATAGTGGACCTCTCATTCGCACACGACCTGCCCCGCACCTTGCGCCCCACCGAGCCTATCCCCTCCGAGTCTCGCGCTCGACCCGCCTTAAAAGTCTACTGGAAATTTAAATTTTTAAGAGGTCCTGCAAGTCTGAAAATTCTGAGAATGTTCATTGATTTAAGATTTTTTTTTCGGGCAAGGCCCCGGAAATGAGTTTATTGTTGGGTTAAATCGAAGCCTCTATATTTCCTTATTATTCCTAGAGGCCCGTCGAGGACGCAAAGCAATTAGGGTGGCTTACCGTACCGCTGGAAAGTAAAACGAACGAGATGGAAAATGCACGAAAAAATAAAAAAAAAGATGTGAAAAGATTGACCTGCCAGCACCGCGAGAACGAAAGAAAGCTTTTCGCCGGATGTAGGTAGGGTATATAGGGGCCGGAAGTAAAATCGATCGAGAGGTAATTTAATTGAAGTCGTCCGCCGGAAGCGATTTGCTTAAACGACTGTCAATTGATATTGGTGAGCTGGAAATTCGGTTCTTGCGGGTGGAAAAGAGAACGGGTGATAGAGAAAGACACAGAGATAGGTCGGATATAGAAAATTGGGAAATAGAGATAAATCGTACTCCTGGGGCATCGAAAATAAAAAAAAAATGGTGCTGGAAGGAAGATAGAGGCAGTGTGGCGCGCAGGAATGGACTGTCGAGAATGAACGAGCGAGTGAGCTGTTGAATGAAAATAAACTAAAAAAAAAGAAGAAAAACGTGTGAAAAAAGGCGTGACGGATCAATCAAGCTTTTTTCATCTCCGAGTTTCCTGCTCGGGCAACTGTCGATCGCAGACCGTCACCTGGCGATTTTTTTTTCTCGCCCCCTCGTAACTTTCTCGAATCTACGAAACGAGCATTCGCACCGTATCAACGCTTGCCAATCCGTTTGCCAAACTGCATTCTCTCAATCAATCCCAACTGTACGAACGATCAATGGCCGCGGAATAAAGTTATCTGCCAATAATGTCGCAATACTTCATCGGGTTCTTAATTGTTCGCTATAGCCGCGTAACGACCGAAAATTTTGTATGTCCCCGCATTAAAACGCGTCGGCAAAGGCGAGTCACGTTTTCTTGCGAAACGCTCCATAGATCCATGGATCGTTGCAGCTACCAACACCTACAAATTTAATCGCCCAGGTCACCCAGCTCATTATTATTAAATTTCGTCGTAGTAGGAAAAAATTGAGATAAAACGTAAAAATGACGTAAACATCCCGCGTACGAGAACTACAGCGTTTTACGCTGTAAGGAGCTTTACCAGTCAAAGCGCCCGACGACTCTTTCACTCGCAGCTTTCCTCCATTTCGCATCATTTGTCACTCCACACTCCACGGTCGCTCACGCACACGATTCACGCTCGCTCCCTCAAAGTCATAGTTTCACTGTAATCCTTAAAAAAAAAAAAAAAATGGTCCAACCTCTCCTCGTCGGTGAATCCTGTTTACCTACACTAATATCTCAGACTCGGTATACGCTGCGTTTGTAGCTTTGCGCTAGCGGGGTGCACCGTGCGACCCTTGAGCCGAGTGTCCGAGCTTTCCGAGCGTACACTTCATCGAGCTCCGTCGACGCGCAACCCCGCGTCTCGAACCTTGCAACCTTGCAGTCCTCTTTATCGCTCTTTCCCATGTTTTCCCTTCGCCAACGCGAGCATGCGGCCACTCGTGAATGACAACGTTTCACCCGTCAGACTGAGCGGACTCACTGGTGACGAGTAAACTCTTTCCCGAGAAAGTGGACGTTTTGGTTTTTAATTTAATGGAATTATGAAAAGGCCCCGACCCGTGGAACTCTCGTTCCCCGCTCGGCCGTACTCGCACGGGCGTCACCGACCTGAACTACAATCGCGCAGGGGCTCGTAATAATAACAACTTGGGCTTTAACACTCGCCGCCTCACCGCCGAGGGGATAACTAATTCCCGGGGCTCCGGCACTTTTTCATACCCCTCCGGTATAAAGTTCCTCGCGATGTTCCTTTTCTAACCGTACCTTTTTCCTCCTCTCTCGGGTGTACTGAGCTCTTTTTATACCATGATAACCTGCATGGTACCCTGGTTTCTTTACATATGTATCGTATATTTTAAGGAGCGTTAAGAGTCCTTGGAGATAATACTTGTTTATATAACTCCGACAAGCACGGTTCCCCGTATGTCAGAATTTTCCAACGTGGTTTATTTCCCGACTCGGAGGATTTTTCGCCTATTGTAAACGCCGATTTTTTCGCGATGAAACAATGACCGAATCCTCGTGCACCCAGAAAAAAAATTTATTTGACGGTCACCGTTTATTTGGTTTGGGTAAAACATTTATTTGATTAAAAAAAATATGTATTTAAATTCAGTTAATAGTTACTTAAATGATATAAATATTTATTTAAATCAAATAAATATTTTCCTTGAACCAAATAAACGGTGGCCGTCAAATAAATTATTTTTCTGGGTGTGTTTTCCATTGCCGGCAGGGCTAATCTGTGCCGATAAAACTAACGACACTCGCGGCAGGTGGAAATTCATTGAATTTCGTTTCTTTACATATGTATCGTATATTTTAAGGATCGTTAAGAGTCCACCGAGATAATACTTGATAATACTTGTTTGTATAACTCCGACAAGCGCGGTTCCGCGTATGTCGGCATTTTCCAACGTGTTTTATTCCCCGACTCGGAGGATTTTTCACCTATTGTAAACGCCGATTGTTTTCGCGATGAAACAATGACCGAATCCTCGTGTTTTCCATTGCCGGCAGGGCTAATCTGTGCCGATAAAGCTATCGACACTCGCGGCAAGTGAAAATTCATTGAATTCCGTGGAAAAAAAACGTCAAAAATATTATACCGGTGAGTGGTGCGCATGCGTGATTGGTTCCGAATCTGCGTATGGGGGGGGGGAGGGCAGAGCAGATCGAGAGACTCGAAATCAAATTCTTCGTCCAATGCGCTGATTGACGCAGCTATATTTCAAAAGCTTCGACGCGAATATAACATTTCAATTATGTGCGCCGAAATGACCCAATTCTCTCGCTCGTTTTAACTCGCTGAATGGGTCTCCGACATGGAAAACAATCGCGTGTTATGTCACACAGTTAATGCGGCGAGTTAGCCGATTGGTTTGTGTTTTTTTTCTTCTTTTTTTGCTTTTTTATACCGCTCGTCAAAGCCTCCGATTGACAGTCAAATTATAACAGAATCCTGCAGTCGGCGCGTGTAAGCGACGGGCAATTATGCTCGTCTATTCGGGACTTCAACTTTTCGAATCCACGAAAGTTTTCAGTTTAAAACTTCGCTCTGCCTATGCGTGAGTGTTCTCGCGACTGTTGTTTGTTTCAGACTCAGTGACGTTCACGTTCCTGTTTCCTAAAGTAGACTCTTTCCTGTGGTATTATTGTTATCTAATTATTATTATTATTATTATTATTATTATTATTATTATTATTATTATTATTATTATTATTATTATTATTATTATTATTATTATTATTATTATTATTA
>JAPYZC010006961.1:0-20149 GCA_030522665.1 Ichneumoninae sp. A BG-2022a | reverse complement strand
GGGGTACCTAAAAAAAAATATTGAAAAAATTACGGGTAGCCCGTTTCGCCCCAGAAAATGTTCTTTTTGGAACCGGTTATAAAACCTATGAAAATATCACTGTTGGGTGACAAATAGTAGATTATAGTTTCAGCAGCGTTGTAGCCGCATTAGTTGCTTAGGGGGCCCATCTTGCCCCGGTCTCCCCTATCTATATATCTATAGGGTAGAGCGGGGCAAAACGTGATTTTGGGCAAAACGTCATTTTCCAATAATTTTTGGATGCCCGAATTCGCCCTATCGGATACATCAGGCTTTTCTGCCCAATCCCATGTACGAATATCAGAATGGCACAGTTCTGGCCTAGTACTGGTGTCGGAGCTACCAGTACTGGCAGACAATCAAGGCCCAGCACAAATCCAATGCAGAATCTGTACTGGGCGGATATTTAAATGAACACACCTGCCCAGTGCTGGCTGTCGGCATCAAGCCAGTACCGCGTGCCAATGTTCAGCCACTGTTCAAAAACGTTAATAATAAACAGTAAAAATGAATGTTTTTATCGTCTGCCTGATTGTTTAATGCATTTCTCTGATCGAGGTTCATTGTATTGTTGTTACTTTAAGCTGATACGCTGGAAATCTTGGAATACATTTTTCGACCGGTAATGGGACTCGAACTTGCGAACCTACGATTACTAGTCCTAAGTCTTACCTATTTGACTATGCTAATGTTGAAGAACAACGTTTCGAAACTTGTACATCAGTTGAGCAAATGCTTGCATATATATTGTCACACTAACTTCATACGATAGAAAAGGTATAAAATACATCAATATTTATTCTTCAGTCACTGAGTTCTATATCAAATTTATTTGTAATTTATCTTATTCATACTTTGATATTATTGAGGAAGCGTTGGTTGATATTATTGAGGATATTATTGAGGAACTCTGGCAACCAGTACATGCCCAGTACTACGACGGATATAAAATTTGATCTAAAAAAGGATTTTATCTAATAACGGACTATTAGCCATGGACAACTCTTGGTGAAGTTGTTCATCAGCACTAGGCCTGGTTGTTGAACAAGACTTGGCAACAAGAGCTGTTCTAGTATTTGGCCATATTGCGGCTCGAGACTTTGTCCAGTACTAGCAATTAAGGTTGGCACATTCTTGGTGAAGTTTTTCATCTGTACGGGAACAGAGCCGGCAATTAAGAGTCAGCAACTGTAACTGTCCCAGTTCCGAGCCATATTAGCAGATCTGGACTTGGCCCCGTACTGGCAAGCAGCATAGGCCCATTACTGATAATGTTGTTTGCCAATACTGTCCGAGAATTGGCAATCAGGCCTATCCCAGTTCTGGGCCGTTTTTATAACTCCGACACCGTACAGATATACGCACATGGGGTTTTACCACCTTGTCCGATCCAAAAATGATTGAGAAATTTAGTTTTGCCCAAAAACCCCGTTTTGCCCCGTTGCCTCGTTTTGCCCCGCTCTCCCCTATATCTATATATCTATATACCTATATATAGTAGGTAGTATATATATAGTGAATAAGGTGCATCAAGAATCAATCCATTACGGTTCGGAGATGGCGAGACAAGAAAGAAACGCATTGCACCCAACGAGCATTTTCACTCACACTTAATGTGTCTTCTGAGATTTGCTTGGGAAACATACTTCCTTATCTTTTGCAAAACAATCCGAAGTGCGCAACGCTGATGCTGTATATACATATAAATAAAAGTTGGAACCAAAACTTGGTTTGTTTCTTCTTCGAGCACGACCAAAGCAATGAGGAAGTCGTGGAAGTCCCATGTCGTGTATCTCCGGACTTCCACTCAGCTTGTTGTCAGCGAACTCGGAAGATGCTTGCGAATAACTGTCCGCGCTCCGACTTACTGGTGGAGTTTTCCCGCATTCCGCGATCCCGTATTGTTCCCTCGACCCGGGAAAATGATTGAGCCTGGAATTTTCCCGGTCGGTTCGTCGCTGTATCTCCATCGCCGTCGGATGACCACCAGTGTTCGAAGTCACAAATGGGGCACGTAGACCACGGACGACCGGAAATCAATCAGGCCTCGTCGGAAAGCGGGATTGATCGGGCTCGTGTGATGATAAAAAGAGCTCGTTTTAGGTACAAAAAAAATGCGAGAATAGGCTCAGATATCCAGCTATAATCACCACGTACGTTTCCGTTCCTACGTGGAAGGGCTGGTAGTTAGGTCTTGTGGAGAAACTTTCGCGAACACGATTTTCCGTGTTGACGGGAAAATTGACGAAACGTATAAAAGCTCCCCTACGAAGCAGAATGGGACGTTGGAGCCGCCCACGCACGTCTGGGTCGTCGGAATACCTCCTAAAGAACCTCCGCGATAACAAGATCTCCTTGTTTCAATGGTTACAGTCCCTATTTGTCGTAAGAACAAAACGATTTACGGGAATACTCCTGAAGCTCCCCGGTAATAATTTCTCTCTATTCCGACGTAACGTGTAACATAGATTTCATTTCTCAAACATCATATGATAATATGATTAATAATATTCGCGTTGAGAAGCATTAAGTAACAGAGGATAGACACGGCAGGTGAATTACACTCCACCGAAACTTTATGATAGGCGTGGCTAGTTGTGGGAAAAACCCAGAACAAGATGCGATATTAAAAGCTCAGTAATTACCAATTTTAGAAATTAGTAATTTTAGTAATATTATTTTGTTCACGTTCTTACAACCTATTACAAAATTGCTATCAAAATAATAGACTTATAGTAAACCTTACATATTAATAATAATGATGTGGACATTACACTGATAGGGTCTCCGTTTACTCGGCAGTTTACTCTAGAGTTTACTCTGAACACACGATCCTTACAACATGCGAAAATATGACAAAACAGCTTCGTCACAACATCTGCCTGTGCAAACTCGATGCTTGAACCGCGATCAATTAACGCGAATACCAGGGCGAGTATCATTAGTAACGATAATTCATAAACCCACAAATACTACGTTGTAAAAAATCAACACCGAATTATGACAATTGTATACCCGTATAGTATTGATTTGCTCCAAACCCGTATGGCGTAACTTGTAAGAAAGTAACGCCAGACTTGTTTTTACACTTTGCACCGAGTAATATGGACTCTATAATGGTGTTGTTATTAACACTGGTGTTTTTTACACCGCAAACTGTGGCAGTTCACACCAGCACATTTTTACAGTGTATCGTGTAAAAGGGTGAGGTTTCCGTTCCCGGCGTAAAAAAAGCTGTCCTCCCTTGACCCGAGAAGCTGTCCAAACTTGACCCGACACTGTTGCGCTCCCCTTTACCTCTAAATAGTTAGGCTGCACCTAACAGTACCTTTTACTTTGTCGAAACAACAAGACGATTTATCTAAACCGCGACTAATTAATGTGAATACCCGCGCCGAGTATCATTACGAACGATAATTCATAAACGCATAAATACTAGGGGACACCGGGGTCAAAAGTAACACGGGTCAATTGTAACAAGGGGCTGCGCAATGTGACAAGCGGCTGCACAAATTGAGCCACATTATAAACATCACATTATGAGGTCATGTTTATAATGTTGCTCACTTCATATCCGATGCGTCCGATCATGCGCAACGTTGCGCAGCCGCTTGTTACAATTGACCCGTGTTACTTTTATCCCCGGTCTCCCGTATCGTGCAAAACGGCGAGGTTTCCGTTCCAGGTGTAAATTCCCGGCCCTGCCTTGACCTGAAAAAAGAATCGGACACTGTTGCGCTCCCCTTTAAAGAGGTTGTACGTAACAGTAGGGTAGAGCGGGGCAAAATGGGGCAATGGGGCAAAACGGGGTTTTCGGGCAAAACTCAACTTTCCAATAATTTTTGGATCGGACGAGGTGGTAATTTTTCCAAAAATTATTGGAAAATGACGTTTTGCCCAAAAACCCCGTTTTGCCCCGTTGCCCCATGTTGCCCCGTTCTACCCTACCTTTTAGTTGATCGCAACAACAAGACAATTTTTTTAAACCTTGTATCGAGAAGCTGCATCATATCGAATAACAAAAACGGCAGCGCAAAAAGGCATTCGTGTACTGCGTTGAAACAAAAGCTCTCGACGTTCGTCGAAGTCGAAAAGGCGCGATAATGGCTGAGCGGAAGTGAGCTGTCGCGCCCTTAAAAGTTGAAACACAGAGGCTCAACAGGTCGAATGCACACACGGGAGTTCCCTTCCGACGAACAGTCATTGAAAATGTATAACGCGAAACAGCCGGCAGAACAGACACTCATCCTGCTTTGAGCCGACGTAAAAAAAAAAAGATACACGAGCCAGCGTTGTGTCGTCGATGGAGTTGCGTTACACTCGGAATTTACGATCACCCATTGTGCAGTTCATCCCAACGACTTTTCTCGTCACACGAGCCTGCGAACCTGCAGCGGCGGCTCGGGCTTCGTTTCTCTATAAATAAATTGACCGAAAAACGTAGAACAGCAAAAAGCATGGAAACGTCACACGATTCAACAGGTCGTGACGTCGTTATACGAAAAGCCTACACGGCCAAATGCCCGGCATGGAATGCGCGTATACCGCATTGCACTCCGGCACAGTGGACTAATTGATATTGTCGAAATGCAATTCCAGCGCGGTAACCGGTCGTTGCTCACGTTTGTGCCCACAGGGAATACATAACGGAGGCAAGTGGACGCGAATGAGGAGAGTCACGGGCGCTGAATTTACGGATCTCGGACAAGTATTATTGTACACACATGTATAACGCGTGTGCTAGGCATACGCACGTATGTGTGCGGCCGACATACCACAAGAAAGATCGTTGCAGCTGGACGGTCGCATTATTGTGGCATGCATCAACATGCTCGGCGACGTATGCGCCACGACCGCACCGCTGCAGAGCCGTCAGTTGATTAATTATTATAGGAAATATCAATTTACAATCGCTCGCGATTCCGCGGTAATTAGTTGGGCAGCTTAGACGCTCATTGCGGAATCGCCCGGTAGCTTTTGTCTTGCACTGTTTTTATCCGAGTTTCGTTATATTCGATAGTTTCCGAAGTTCCATTGTAGAGCGAGAGTGAATGTGGGCTATTCCGATTGGTAAGTGAATCAATGGTAGGGAAGAGCGGGGCAAAATGGGGCAACGGGGCAAAACGGGGCAAATGGGCAAAACTAAATTTTCCAATCATTTTTGGATCGGACAAGGTGGCAAAACGGGGCAGAAAGGCCTGATGTATCGATGGGGCGAATTCGGACATCCAAAAATTATTGGAAAATGACGTTTTGCCCCATGCCACGTTTTGCCCCGTTGCCCCATTTTGCCCCGCTATACCCTACATGGGCCGGGCCATATTCACACTTTTACCGTGTGCAACATTTTCCGCACCGCGCGAAATGTAGGGCAGACCGGGGCAAAACGGGGTCGCTAAACAATAAAACCTGCTACGATACCAAAAGCATACATGCATTGTTTTTCACATCAAACTTGTATTGGCGCCGGTTTTGAAAGGATATTTAAAAAAAAAAAACCATCCGCGGCAAAACGGGGTACCCTTCGATTTGACTTGTAACAACTTTTGTTAGCTTCATTATTATATCAACGACTTTTTAATCTCGTGAAACAATAAGTCATGTGAGTATTTAAACATTTTATTGAACAATTGTAAATATTTAACCGCGACTAATTAATAATAAATGTAATTAGTAATTACCAATTTTAGAAATAGTCATTATATTTTGTTCCCTATTTTGTCCCGTATCGATGTGATATTTAATGTCCCCATTTTGCCCCATGTCACCGTATTGCCCCGGTTTTCCCTGCATGTAAATTGCCAATGAATTAAAACGGCGATAATTGGACCGAGTCACTTTGATACTGACTTTATATTCCGTTTTTATTTTGTTAACTAACGAAGAGTCTTTAATATTTTTTTAATCATCGCACGAAAGATGAAAAGATGCTTTTTTAACCAAAAATCTCCAACTACCCAACACTATTTCGTTCGGGTCACGCCGAGGCTAATAGCGGCGCCTCGCTATTAGATTGCCAACATGGACAAAATCGAATTACAGAATCGACCCTCCCACCGTCGGAGAACACCGCGAAGTGCTCCGGTGCATCGGGGTATTTTTCTCGCAATTTTCTCATCGTCCCTCCGCCGGCGCTTTTTCCTCCCATCGGCGCTCTCAGTTTCAGGCTGGGCCGGTAAATCCATTAACGTTGACACGAGCAACGCAATGGACTCTCCATTAATCGGTCCAATAAACATCAAATCGAGTTTCCCCGCCGTCGATCAAAGAGTTCCCCGCCGTTTGCCGGAATGAAAATTCAGCCTGCCAAAGGAGCAAACCTTCGGGCAAAAAGCCCGAGCGGCGACAGTGCGGTGACAAACTGCTCCATGCGTTTATAGGTGAGCCACGAGTGGTTCACCATCATTATCGTTGCTGCGGCAAATCGTTGTCAGGACGTTCTTGCCACGTGAATCGCTGGCAAACTTGAAGCAAACGCTCTATGCAATAATACCACAGGCCGCAGGCTGCCGTGAGCTCCGAGCTCTTTATCGTACGCCTTCCTCTACTACGATAATTAGCCGATGAGAGGAAAATCCATTTAATGCTCTTCTCCTTGCCGGCAGGCTGTCTATGACGCTGTGCCGATCGCAAACAGCGGTACACCGCCCAAAGGGAGTTTCGTTATTGTATAATCGATGTGATGCTTTACGCACACACGAGTCTTGCGACGAGGAAACGCAAACGGAGTCCATGTGACTGTTCGCAGAGGCAAAGTGGACTGGGAAACAGATCGGAAACCGGGTGAGGGTTGAGCCTCAACGCATCGTGGTCGTCCACGTGATTGTCTCAATTCGGTTTTCAATGTAGGGCAGCTTGGGGCAAAATGGGGCAAAAGTTAAACATAAGATCGCAAACAGCCGTACACCGCCCAAAGGGAGTTTCGATATTCTTTAATCGATGCACTGGGAAAAAAGAACATAGTAAAAGCAACAATGCTGACTTTATACGATCGGTGAAGGATTTCATTGGTACAGAAGGATGTTACAAATGACCTCACTATCCGTTACAATTGACCCCACCGCGGCACAAAATCTTACCCCGTTTCGTCTGTGTTTAAAGGGGGCAGTGTTCGCAATTCCGTGCATATTTCTGCTATAAATTTTTAAACTAAATACCCAAGACTAGGTTAATGATACACCATTGGATGCCGAAGCGTTAGACTTTCGGGTTTGTTGGTAAAAAAATTAAAAACTTTTTGTTACTTTTGTCCCCGGTCTCCCCTATGCATCTCTGTTATACGTGTACAGCGGCAGATATATATATATTTTTTGTACGTGCACATATATAGCAATGGCACATATTCTGTCACACAGTTGAAGCACATTCAGTGAATGGTGCAGCATACTTACATATATAGGGTAGAGCGGGGCAAAATGGGACAACGGGGCAAAACGTCATTTTCCAATAATTATTGGATGCCCGAATTCGCCCTATCGGATACATCAGGCTTTTCTCAGGCTTTTCTGCCCAGTTTTGCCACCTTGTCCGATCCAAAAATGATTGGAAAATTTAGTTTTGCCCAAAAACCCCGTTTTGCCCCGTTGCCCTATTTTGCCCCGCTCTCCCCTACATATATACAGTACAACACTCCGATACTCGGTCCGTCATCCACCTCTGCTCGTGCATCGCTGTGTATCAAATAATGGACGAAGTTCCAATAGAAACCTGCGAGAGTGACATTGGATACACACGTACAATACTCGTAGGTATCCGTGGTAATCCTCGCCGGAGAAAAAAATGTCCGTGGGTTTCGCGTGCGTAGGGTGAACGCAGGTTGGATCAAAAAAAGGACGTTTGACCTGATTCCACGGAAACGAAGGTGGATCAACAGATTCCACCAATCGGCACCGCCCACCGCCTCGAACCGTTTTTTGTTCCGTCGAACAAATCCGTGCGAAAGCACGGGTGATACGGAAAAACAAAAAAAAACGTCATCATTCATTATTAATACAGCATTAATCCGTGAAATTAATTGTCTGTCGGATCAATACGGGGGATTATCAAGTTCGCCACTTAAAAACAAATTGGATACCTCTCTACCTCCGCCAACCGGTCCAACGGTTCAGTGGACGCGCACGGGCCACAAAGCTCTCCCGGGCTCGTTGGTGTCCTTCTCGTTATAAATTTACACCGCCTTTATTTATTACGCGGATGAATAATTACGCGAGTATACACGCTTGACGTTAATATGTTACACTACCTGTGTAGAACGCTTTAATAATGGTCTACGCGAGCCCGCTGCAAACCCCGGACTGCGCCACTGGAAGTGTCCTGGGAAAGCTTCTCGGTGATAACCGAAGCAAATTGGGCATTACGCGGGCTTATATGCCGACCCTCCGCTATGTTCCTCACAGACGTCGGAGATTTCTCATAGAAATTCCAGGGGTGATTCCTTTAACAAATTACCCGGAAAAATAACTTTTTTTTATTGAAAATGATTCATTTATTTTTCTGAATACGTATGAATTTTTTCAGATTTTTCAATTAGTTTTGATTTTTGTGTGTTTTTCAGACATTTTTTCCATACAGAAAAATTAAAAAATCAAAGCTAATTGAAAAATCTGAAAAAATTCATACGTATTCAGAAAAATAAACGAATCATCTTCATAGAAAAAAAAAAGTTGTTTTGCCGGGCAATTTATCAAACAATTAATTTTTTGATTAATTTGTTAATAACATTTTGGAATTATTATTGTGCAAAATTAATCTCTTCAGTATCTTTAATCTGCATGAATTTTTTTCAGATTTTTATATCATCGAGAGGTACTTGCAATATTCGCTTACTTTCGTCGAACTTATGCGAGATGAGCGGGAGGCGACATAGCTACCTTAACATTAACACCGGTTTTTTGACCACTCACCATCACAGTTTAGACGATAGATTTCTTACAGTGATACGCACGCTCCGTACAGAAAATTCAAGTGAGATGGCAAAGCGAAGAGGCGCGACGATCGGCAGGCCGTGTCACTGAGGCGCCTGTACGCACATCCGTGGTAATTGGACCCGCGGTAATTTTCCTCGATGATGGAAAATCTAATTATTTCTGGAGAAGCGTGACTCGGTCTGTGCATGTGTGGGATTGCGTATCGGTCGACGTTACGGGCTACCAGTTTTCCGATACACCGCCTAACCGAGTATGTGCCGCATACCGTGCACCGTACACTATGTATTTATACTGGCTCTCGAGAGTCTGTGCAGAGCGTCATCTCGGTTGTACGTCGATGTATACGTAATACGTGTATCGGAACACTCCCGCGAGCTAAGCCGAGCGCTCCTAAACGATAGTGACGGGTTTCGCTTAGAGACCTCGGAAGCTCCAAGATCTCTTGGGTAAACGCGAATACACACAACCTCGGAATTTGTCGCGACGACGGGGGAAGATCCGAGAATTTGCCTGCCGCAACGCTAAACTTCGGCGAAAACTCGGATGCCGGCTCTCTTAATCGGACGCTCGTGTTTGCGTCAGCCACCCAGGACACGACACTATTGGGTTTACAAGAGTTTTATCCCGACGCACACGCGCGTCCCTCAGTTACGTGCAGTTCGAAGCGCTTGCACAGGGTTATCGTAAACGAGCTAGAAGCGTTTACATACGCGCCTGCAAGTTCCACGGTGCTTCAGGTGCGCTTCGAAACTTCGAAAGCCCTTTCGAGATTGAAGAGGACTTTACGCGTCGCTTGCACTCCCGGATGGATTGGCGGCGGAGGAGCTCATCCATCCGATGAAAAATACCCGAGCTTTTGTGCATTATGCTCTATAAATGCGGGAATGGTACTGCGTCACTCAAGATATCAGTCGGCCTCTTTCGAGTTGTCAAAGAACAGAATGAGGAATGCAATCGGCCGCTCTTCCGCGTAGCGACACGGGCTCACGGTACATTTACCGCGTTGTCTACAGTCGTGTTTCTACGGGCATGATCTGGATACAGCTTTTGAAAATTAAGGACATGCTCCGCACATGTTTGCGTCTGAAAGAGCGAGGAACAATTATGAGTTTTATGGAGGTTGATCCATACATGGAGGAAAGGAACTGCTGGAATTTACCGTAAACCTGTAAAAAAAAACGAGCATTATTCTTTTAATTATTTATTTTATTATTTATTATACGATGATGAAATACATGAAAATAACCAAGTTTGTGCCTAAAGTGCGCTAGGTGTCGCTCCATAAGTGTAGACGCATCAGTGGGGCACAGTTACTCATTGCACGTAACTACGATTTAAATTCGATTAACTTAACTTGTGTGGTTAATGCTATTCCATATTTAAGAATATTCTTTGGATTGCTGATCTTACTGCGATAGATAAGGCACAAGATTGAAAATAAAGAAAGGAAATAGAAGCTTTGAGACGTGACTACACGGAAAACCATAACTTTTTGGTAGTCCAGGGTCGCAGGGTAAACCGGCCAATGAATGGACAGTTAAGCAGACGAAACAGCCAATGAATAGACTTTTTTAAGCACGTGCTCTTATGGAAAGTGGCCATTCATTGTTACCAAAAAGTGGCCACTCATTGGCTCTGTCCATTCATTGGCTGGTTTACCTTATCATCACCTGCCGAAAAGTGCGAGAGCTAATGAGAATTTCGACCATAAAATGAATTTCTTTTAATGCACTTATGGTAGCGATGTCTATAAATGTGGCAACAATTCTCGTTATATCTAGCACTTTGGAGACTGGCGAGTACTTTCAGTTGAGATGGTTATTTGTACCAAATCCTTTCGCCGTGCAACTGGAGTTTGGGCGAATAGACTGAACGAGATAGCACACGTAACGAGATAAGTGGACACTCATCTTGAAAATTCTTGAAAATTCTTTTTAGGAGGGCGTCTCGCTGCGCGCTGACTTCGCATAAGTTCGACAACAATAAGAGAAAATTGCAAGTACTTCTTGATGGTGTAAAAATCTGAAAAAATCTATGTATACTAAAGGTACTGAGAAGATTCATTTTGCATAATAATAATTGCACAATTATTAATTATTAACAAATTATTAATATTAATTATTAACAAATTAATCAAAAAATTAATTGGTTAACGAAATACCCGGCTTTTTTTATGAAAATGATTCGTTTATTTTTCTGAATACGTATGAATTTTTTCAGATTTTTAAGTAATCGTTGATTTTAGTTGTATAAAAAAAATAAAAAATCAACGATTACTTAAAAATCTGAAAAAAATGCATACGTATTCAGAAAAATAAACGAATAATTTTCATAAAAAAAAGTTTTGTTGCCCGGTAATGTACGTTTCGTTGTCCGGTAAATTTGTTAATAACATTTTGCAATTATTATTATGCAAAATTAATCTTCTCAGTACCTTTAGTATACATGATTTTTTTCAGATTTTTACACCATCAAGAGGTACTTTCAATTTTCTCTTATTGTTGTCGAACTTATGCGAAGTCAGCGTGCAGCGAGACTCCCTCCTTATATCACTGCGTTCAGTATTCCCCTACTCTGTTCTAAACGGCTCTCGCTTATCAAGTTTTTAACGCGAAAAATACCGGTTAACGGAATATCCCGAGTTTCGCTAATTGTGTTTACGAACTCACTGGGCAGATATCACGCTTGTTTACGTCAAGCGGCGCAATATGTAATATTCGCTGCAAAAGCTCATCTTCCTACGCGATGCGCAAGCTGCGTGTAACGATGCCGGTTTACGCGAGTCGTTCACGAAAATCCGAACTAACTTTTCCACCGAGACCGCCGACACGTCTGCATCGAATAAAGCTACAGTTTATTCGGTCAACTACTTGGCTGTTTTGCGCAATAGGGCAATCCCCTCGTAATGCCTCGCAAATATTTGCGGTTCCCTACGGCAATATGTGTATAGACGTTCCTCAACGCAAAACGTTATCGGGAAGCTTTGAAAGTTAGCAAATCCACGGCATGCGGTTATGTGCACGATGATAAATTGACTGAACGGAGATCCAATTTAATTTCATTCATGATGTCCCGGGTATTTTGTAGCTCGTGATATTATGCGCGATTGACTTCCACACACTGAGAAAAAGAATAGTATTTTCTACTATACCAATAGTTCTCAGGGGGAACGTCTATACAGATAGTTTTTGATAGTATACATTCAATTGGTTAAATTATAATTATTGTTGCAATCATGATTTTTTTGTCACTGTCATAACTATAAAATGTAAACCATTCCCCTGGGAACTATTTTTTATGGTATGAAGACAGTATTGTTGCTTTTACGATGTTATTATTTTCTCAGTGTATTCGTCAATTATTCATAGCCGAGATACGCGCAGACGTAAAATCATCGGGGGTGAACTATTACACTGAGAAAAAAAAATTGGTTACATTAACCAAAAGTCGCGACATACGTCCAAAGCTGTAATTTGTTTGGTATAAATAAAGCATTGTTTTGTTAAACGATTATTTGCTTCAATTTATTCAAAATTTGTCGATTGAAACGAACATTTTTGTTGTATGAACAAAATACATCTTTGATCGTATGTCACCGCGCATTTGCTTGATCCAACCATTTCTTTTTCTCAGTGTAATACAAACTATTAAGGGGCAAAATGGGGCAACGGGGCTTGGATCGGACAAGGTGGCAAAACTGGGCAGAAAAGCCTGATGTATCCGACAGGGCGAATTCGGGCATCCAAAAATTATTGGAAAATGACGTTTTGCCCCGTTGCCCCATTTTGCCCCGCTCTACCCTACATTTCCACGTGCTCGTTGAACCCGTCGGCAATTTAAGAGAAAAAATCCTTCGCGTGAATCACAAGTTGAATTTCACGGCAACAAATAACCAAGTGTGAAGTAACGCTCCGTAGAGGAGTACTCAGAAATCCGGATGGGCCATGACATCGCAACGATAGCTGGAGGATGGTGGAAGCAAGAACGCGAACTCTCGTTATGTTCCTCCCATATAAACGGATGCAGGTGCGCACGAAGCGTGTAACGAACGACCCTGGTCTAGCCGGAGCGTTTCGTCGTGTTGCTCGGTGCACGCCTCGATTGCAAATTGTTAAATCCGTCGCTCCACTCGGCGGGCAAGGCTGCCGGCTTGTAATTAAATTGTCGGTCGCGCGGAGACTGCGAGAGCGTAGCTTTTTTTCTTTTTTTTTTTACAAGCGGAGGATCGAAGGAAAGTTTTCCATCATTTTGCTCTGCTCCATTCTCCGCGTCGCTTTCATCGGTGTCTCCCCATTGGCTTTTATCGTTACGCTCAATTTATTATTTAGTATTAATGTGTATGCGCCAGGCGAGGAGGAAAAAAATAGGATGTGTGAGATCGTGGGAAACTCGTCGGTTTTATCCAATTGTTTTATCTATATCGAGGGGAAATTGTGATGGACCTGGCATATAGCCGACACATATGTGCAATATTGAATTGCATATATAAGGTATTCTCTGTCATTAACTTAGACTCAACTACCATGATTTTGCACATATCGAAACAACTCGAAAGTTGTTTATTGTCGGCATAACATTTGTGGATTACTAAATTGACGACTTGCCAAATTGAGACGAATTGCCGAGGGAAAATTGTGATGGACCTGGCATATAGCCGACACATATGTGCAATATTAAATCCCATATATAAGTTATTCTCCCTCATTAACTTAGTCTCAACTACCATGATTTTTTGCACATATCGAAACAACTCGAAAGTTGTTTATTGGGGGCATAACATTTGTGGATTACTAAATTGACTTCTTGCCGAACTGAATATCATTTTCAAGATGACAAATGTTCATGTATATACGAACACATCGAATCTCATTTTTTTTTTTCAAATTGACCAAATATACGTTCAAGTCAAAATAATATACCTTCTGTATATTAACAGTAGGGGAGAGCGGAGCAAAATGGAACCCCACTGGCAAAACGGGATAATGGTACAAAACGCAATTTTCCAATAACGTTTGCACGATGGCATTAATGGTAAGTGGGGCAAAACGAGGTTGAAAATCCGGATGTATCGTTGGGACAAAATGAGGCATCCAAAAATTATTGGAAAATTGAGTTTTGCCTACACTATCCCGTTTTGCCCCACTGTCCCATTTCGCCCTGCTCTCCCCTATATACGATTGAATCGTATGAAAAAAAGTTGTTGATTTAATGCAGTTTTCGTTCACTTCGAACCGACGTTGTAATCGCAGTAACTGCCACACACAATGGAAACACACCCACACCAATGTTCCAAGAACGGTGTAGCCTATTTAAATGCGCCTGGATTGATTCAAACCAATTTCTCGTGGTCGCAGCTGTGAACTTGATATTACCCAAACCTTTTTCGGTGGATCTTTTTCCGGGCACTATTATAAAAGTTTGCTGCTTCGACGATGACGTAAACTCCTTTTACACCTGTCAATGGATCGTGATAGATAGCTCGATGGAGTCTCCACCCCGTTTTATCAGTCACCAAATATTTTCCGACTATGCCATAGTGGCGATATGTTTAGCGAAAAGGGAGCTTGTACGGAGTTATGAAAGTTAAAAGCAAAAGGTCGGAACATTTACTTCGCCACTTTTGTCTATACCTATAGGAGAAAACACAAAAACCCGGGGAGCTCTCTGGGGATAATAACGGCGGAGGAAAATACTCCGGAGCCCTTCGTGTAGTTTCCGTAACACCGTGAATTAACAATGTTGCCCTAATAGAAAGGGGCGGTCGGTTGGTTGCGCTTATCGCATCCCGTACTTCGTCGTTTGCACGAATAGGCATGGAAACTGGGAGAAAAAAGTACCGTTTCGTTCGCCTGTTGCTTGTACAGTTTTTGTAGGTACCCCGGTAATTGAGTTCGCAGTTCACACGTAACGCACGGATCAGGCGAAAATGTTATCTTCATTTATGGTGGGATCTGATTTTCTGGGCCGCGCGCTTCGTCGATACCGGAAAGGTCTGAATAGAACTGCTGTAAGGATTCTGACAGGGCATTAACGAAGGGGCGTAAGGTAAACGCTCCTTTTAGTGGCAGCTTAAGAATTTCGTCACAGAACATAAAAAATATTCACAAAAACCTGCCAATGTAACTAATTACCTATTTTCCTTTGAGAGATATGATTAAAAGAATACATTAATGGCGTTCCTATTAGTGGCACGTCAACACTGACTTGCACCCATTTGTGACCGCTCGTTGTACCTATGAGTGACCATCGCGCGTCGAGTCAGGAGATTTCTTGAGTTATAGACAATTGTCTTTAACTCAAGCTTGTCTCGGTTCTATCGTGATTATAAAAATAAAAGGGTGGTAAATAAATGTTCTTTACATTTTCTTTTCCAATCAATTTTTTTTCTTAACCTATACTCACAATGGCTGCCAGTCGGCCACTAATAGGAGTTATAAACATTTCTTGTGTTCCTAATCCGGGCCACTGGATTAGGAACATTATTTATTTCGGATAAATAATAATCCCAAAATATATTTCAATCGTCAATATCGTATTTGAGGTTTATGTGAACGTAATACTGAAATTTATATACGGCTGATAAATTATTACGTATAACATGACAATTTAGAAAATGACTGACTCCTTAATTAACATGTTAATGGTCTGCTTTTTCTCACAGTGAAGGCAAAGACTCTCGTGAAAAACTAATTTGTATTCCGCACGTCGATGATTTAGAACTTTTGGACTGTTGTATCACAGAAAAAAAAATATCAACGATAATTTTTGTTTTAAAAAATTATCTCTGGCGTGTCCAAATATATTGTTATGATATAACATAAAATATAAGGTATAACGTAATAAACCTCCTGCTAATAGGGAGCATTTACGTAACACGACTCGATTCTGAATGAAAAATGTTCTCGGTACAAATTGCATAGCGTTACATCAGACGCGGATAAAGCTCGGAAAATTACTGACACGGATCCAACACGCTTCAAAAATGTTCACGGGGGCGAGCCCAAAGTTGAATAATTTTCGCTGTACCGTGAGAGGACGTAGGTGAGTTGGGAAAAGCCCACAGGTGCGCTTTTGCAAAACGACCCAAATCCTTGAATTCGCACAGTTTCGTTGCCGTGTCCTTGTAGGTCGACCCGTCCGGCGCGGGACCTCGGTGAGCGGTGTTTTAAGGCCGACGGAGATCGACCGATGACCTTTCGTTCCCCGCTTCCATTCCCCGAGAGCCTGCCCAGGCTGCCCCCCAAACAAATCTCACAGGCTCGGATTAGTCTCCCTGAATAAATTATTTAACGCGACGAAGCTCTAGCGAGAAAGGATAACCCACCGACCCTCGGTAGGTTATCCATTCTCGATCTTTCGCTGGTCCTTCGAGCCGTCGCAGTGGTGCGATATCACGACAGACTCAGAAAAAGAAGAGAAACCCACCTCGGCTCCAGGCATTCATTTTTTGCGTTGCGAAAAATACACCCAGAAAAAAATTTATCCGACGGCCACCGTTTATTTGGTTTAAGTAAAATATTTATTTGATTGAAATAAATATTTATTTAAATTAAGTACATAGTTACTTAAATGAACTAAATATTTATTTAAGTCAAATAAATATTTTACTTAAACCGCATAAACGGTGGCCGTAAAATAAATAATTTTTCTGGGTGCTTAAAATAAGGCCAATGTACACTAAAAAAAAAACATAAAAAATTACGTTCCGAGACGGATACATGCGTTTGCAACTACACCCAGAAAAAAATGTATTTGACGGCCACCGTTTATTTGGTTTAAGTAAATATTTATTGATATGATATTTATTGTTTTTTCAGGGATTACAATCTCTCATAGCAAAAGGGGGGGGGGGGAGACATAAACCATAAGCCATTTACATAAGTTATACAAACTTACGTCTAGCTTATTTGTTAATGATAAACGCCCTAAGTCGCAAGCTACTCGTCGTATATCTAAAAATTTGCCTTGATTGTTCTATTGTCCGTGCTATTTAGCAAAAGACTTAAACTTTCTTCTTCAGAAATCGCGTAAGCATCCAAGTGCCTTCGTATATAGGCCTCTAATGGACCCGTAAATCCGGCATCTTATCACAAAGTGAAGCACTGTTTCTTCCTCTCCTAGGTTACAAAGAGAGCACATTTACTTGGGTAAACATTTGTTAAAATTAAGTAAATAGTTACTTAAATGAAATAAATATTTATTTAAATGAAATAAATATTTATTTAAATCAAATATATATATTTACCTAAATTAAATAAACGGTGGCCGTCAAGTAAATTTTATTTCTTGGTGTAAATCAGCGAAAAACGATGGTCGAAGAAACACCCCCTATCGATTCTACCCCATTTGCTTCCGCCCTCGTAATTATAATACACGACCAATTACAACCAATCAGCGGCAGGCTGCATTCCCTGCAATTTACTTGGCTCGCTTCATTAATTTGTAACTATATCAAGCGCGGTAACAAAATACCCCCTATTGATATTAACTTATCGCGAGCTGGGGTGAACACATCCAATGGAGCTCGCGCAAAAGAGGAGAAAAAAAAATTCCTTCCGACATCGAACGATTGATACTAATCTGTTCGATATTACTTCCCGCGGATAAATCTCGTTGCAAAGACCACACGGGAGAGGGAAAAAAAATACGAGGGAGGTGATGCTGGTTTTTGGTCCCTCTTTTCGGCAGTCCACGGGGGTCGCGTCACGATGGGAGATTGATTTTCCCTTTGAGAACACGAAGGGGAGAGCTGATGTATAGAGCGGACCGGGTACAACCGCGCCGAGCGAGGGTGTGTAAGCCATGGACCATGTGACGAGATCGACACCAGTATTTACGTCACGACCAGAGAGATAGAGATTTATATGTGTGTTTCGAGAGGCCTGAATGCGATTACGGCGATCGGGAGGGAATCTCGCTGCATGGACTACTATTGACTCCGCGTGCTCGGATAACGCTGTTTTACGCGGATCTCCATAAAAATAAAAAATGCGTCTAAAAAAAAAAGTTGAAAATTGAAATTTTCAAATCGCAAAAGTTGAAATTGAAATTCGCGAAGCTTCTTCTGCGAACAAGCATTGTCTGTATTTTTGGCTTCCTCATAGAGGAAACTTCGCGAATTTCAATTTTCAACTTTTTTCAACGTCAACGTCTTAGACGTTTATGAAAAACGGCTGACCGATTCAGGTTCAGTGCGTAAAAAAATATAACATCGTCACGTTTCACTTTGTCGAATCTGCGTTTGGCGCGAAAAAATACATAGAAGTATGCGATCCTGAATATTTTTTTGCCCTTTCGATTTTCATTCCAGAATTCCTAGTGATACCTCTTTATCTAGCTTTTTAATCCCGTCATATCCATCGTCTTGTGTGTGTCTTGCTGTAGATCACAATAGGCACCTGGGTTTTTCCGCGATGCCATCGGAAAGCAAAGAAATCGTTGTTTAAAAATACCCAAAATCATTCATGTTTGCAATTTTGGCTATAAAAATGCCTGGTAAACTTTTTGGTTAGTTGACGCTCCGGGACTGTAATTCCATGTATTTTTCCGCGCCGATCACGAATCTGACACTTATTTTATTCGCAGATGAATATTTGATCCGATAAAAATGCGTCTTAAAAAAAATGCATGAATTTCGAAAGATTCAAAATTACATAAAATTTAAACGGTTCGATCGATTTTCCTGAAATGTTAATGGGATCATTGGGTGATGATATCACCCGGGTATTCTATCTGTATACGCGTTTTTAGCCCGGTAGCTAAAAAATTGTGAGAGCTAGAGCGCGAACCGACATTTTTGACCAAATTAAAAATGGCATAAAAAAAAAAACTGAACATTTTTTGACGAAATTTTGACCAAATGTTGACTATTGATCACACATGATGTGTACCAAATTTCAGCTTGATCGGTCAACGCGTTCTCGAGTTACAGCGTTTTGGATTTTTCACGTCCGATTCACACACGCATACACACACACATGCATCCGGACATTTGTTCTAAATGTGATGTTTCGATGATTTGGAACATTCTGAACACGTTTTCATAAAAATCTCGACATCTTCTATTATCACCATCACAAAGCTTCCTCTATGAGGAAGCAAAAAATTGGCATGAAAAACACATCTCTTATTTTCGAGACATTGACCACGTTTATTCGCTTTGAGATCGGCGTTTTTGGGTCCGCATGAATATTTGCTCACACGTCTCTGCCTCGCTGTCGGGCGGGTCTTTCGGAATACAAATCGGTGTTATATGCATGAATAAAGTTCAAACGACGTGTCGGTGTCTTCTTTCCCGGTCGAGTGAAAATTTGCCGATTCCTCCAGTCGAAGAAAGTAATTTTCGAAGTAAACACCGGTCGCGCATCCCGGAGTGGAAAAAACAACCGGAGAATTTTCCTTCCCGGGGTAACATAATGGAAAAGATAGGGGAAAAAATGGAAGGAGAGAACCACGCGAGCGCCAAGTGCGGTATAATATTTCGCAGTCGGGAAAACGCGGTGGATAAATATCCGGGGCTTCTCGGCGAATGGCTGAGGCATTAGCCGGATGAGAAAAGATGATGAAAGTGGGCGACGAAACGGGAGACAGCGAGGAATAAGACGGGAGGAAGAAAAAATAAGAGCGGGACGATAGACCGGAAAGAAAGTAATAAAAGCGCGGGAATTTCCTCAATGGATGAAATCGCGGCGCCTTATTCTTGGCTTCGTGGATGTTTTGTTTCGATTCCCATTTGCGCCCGCGGTCTGACCCGGCGAAAGGCGGGGAAAGGCGGAATGGACGAAACTTTGAGGGCGGCTAAGGCCAAGACAATGCCGAGTATTGTGGGGCTCGCCATTTGGCGGCTGGGAAGGAATTTTGCGGTTTCCACTGTGCGGCAAGTCTGAACCCGCGAAAGTCTGTCGGGGCGAAAACTTGGAAAGCTTCGGGGTTGGAGAATGTACACTGCAGCTGCGATAGTTGAGGAGTTTTCGAGTTACTGCGGCTGTTGACACTGCGTCCGATCTACCGCTGACCGCATCCACTAGTTCAGCCTCACCGTTTATTGCTCCGGTGCATTTGAACGCTGCATACTCGTTTGCAAAGAGAGAAGGATCTAGTGGAACTACCGATCATCTGAGAAAAATTACCATAGCAAATAGTAGTAGGGCACTAGAGCGCCACCTATGGCGGAAAGTCTCAGATTTTCCAAGAATTCTTAT
>JAPYZC010006959.1:0-10754 GCA_030522665.1 Ichneumoninae sp. A BG-2022a | reverse complement strand
ATACAATATATATACCTAAATTATATATTGAATATATGTTTCGAATACATTTTTTGTTCCAAAAAGTACGTATGGCAAATACATTTTGAATATATTTCTCATACAACTCGTGTACAGTTTGAATATATTTGAAATACATGCACACATACCCCAAATATATTCGACATATATTTTTAATACATCGAAAAATGTATTTTTCGATATACTTTATTTCCATGTGGGTGATGCTTCAATACGTACTTTATTATTATTATTATTATTGGTCATTGTATTTAGGGTGTGAAACCTTCTAGGTACAAAAAAATTTACATGTGTAAAAGTTTAAAGGACACGCACTGTTGGCGAATATAGATAGTAATACGATTAATTAGGTAGATTAAGTAATAATTAAAGATAAAGGAAAGTAAATAGAAGTACGAAAGCTAGGAAATGCAGTTCCTATCTTGTTACCTCAACTTGAAGATCTGGATTGAGTAGTAAGAATGAGAATAATCTTCTTTTCGCCAGATCCACCGAACCCACCAATCGCACGGATTCTGGCCTTTGGTTCGACAACCGGATATCCGTTACAATAACCGATCGTTCGTAGATGCTCAGTTGATAGGAAGGGAATACTTCAAGTACTTAGTGTGTTTGCCCAGCTCTGCTATGGAGTATGTTTCCACCATAAAAAAACTAGGTTATTTGAACCACAATCATATTTTTGTTTTCGTCTGGCTGAGCAAAAGCTTCCATGAATCTCAAAAAATATTTTTCAGTTTTTAAATTTCCCGCCATATTCATGAAGTTCAATAAATAAATATACGAGCTGGAGGCAACTATCAGGGCTAAAATTGCCAAATAAATAGGTTTCACGATCTGCAAATTCAAAATTAAATTGAATCCTTCTTTCGTTTTTGTAGTTATTTTCCATTGATTCTGTTTGGTAATAAAAAATATGTTACTGAACCAATCGATGAATAGTCAAGTAATGGGACGAAATTTTTCGTTCGAGGGGATTAATCTAATCTATGAAGTAACAAAAAAAAATCTATATATATATATATATATATATATACAGTGGCATAGTTGACGATAAAATCTAAATTCTACGGAAGTGTGACCTCGTTCTAAATACTTCCAAGCGAATCGTTCATTCGTTCGCTTGCCTCTTTTTTCTCCTCTAAGGGGCAAGAAGGCGGGGGGAATGGCAATCAGTCGCTTTTATCGTGGTGCTTGCGTTCTTGCGTGTGAACGACTATGCCGATTTAATACGGCGACTCCAGTGTATTACCCTCTAACTTGTACCAACATTAATGCGAATAAAAAAAAAAAAAATTATCACGAACACCAACAAAACGAGTTTTTATTAATATACCTTCCAAAAATAAGTTTGCGTCGACGAAATTCCTGTAAGTCTTTTTCATCGATAAAAAAATTAAAAATAGATAATAAATGCTAAAAAAATTGAGGTATGTGAAAAAGTGAGAAGAAAAAATGATAGAGAATCGGAATGAAAAAAATAATCCGTGTATCGTAGTTCACGAGTATAGTTTTCTTATAGTTGACGAGTGAGATTTTTTATCGTTATAGCAACATTACTGAGAATAAAAAAAAATTATTACGAACACCAACAAAACAAGTTTTTATTAATATACCTTCCAAAGATAAGTTTTCGTCGACGAAATTCCTGTAAGTCTTTTTCATCGATAAAAAAATCTAAAAATAGATAACAAATGCTAAAAAAAATTGAGGTATGTGAAAAAGTGACAAGAAAAAATGATAGAGAATCGGAATGAAAAAAATAATTCGTGTATCGTAGTTCACGAGTATAGTTTTCTTATAGTTGACGAGTGAGATTTTGTATCGCGCTGTTCTGTGTGTGCCCACGTAGCCGAGCAAAGCTGCGGGCTTAAAAAAAATTCCAGAGTCAACAACCATGGCGTCTGCCTCGACACCTGTTTACACTTCTGTGTTTTTTTATGACTCTGCATTTAAAAAAAAGCCGTCGACTAAAATTCTTCACATTTTTTTTCTCGCATCTCGCACATTCATATAAATTTTTTTTTTAATGTATATATAATATAGAAAATTAAAAAGTGGAGGAATTTTTTAATTGCAGATGGAAATTAATTTTTATCGTCGACCGGCGGCGAAAGAAAGATAACAAAATTTATGGACGAAAACGAGAACAGTCGACGGGGTGACATTTTTTAGTTAATTTTTTTAATGAACATAGTTTTTTGTTGGGCAATAGTTGTCGAGAATTATGTGGAGACTCGGCGGGTCTCCCGCGGGTCGCATAATGACGAAATTGTTGTTATCCGAGATTACTCGTCGTATAATGGCGCAGGTTGGAGTAACGAGCCGCTGTTGTCAGGGAGCGCGGTGGCTCGTGGACTCCATTCGCGTTTTCACGGAGCGAACGATGGAGACGAAACCAGGACTTTCGTCACACAAAGGAGAGAATCATCGTCTGCAAACGTTGTACTCAACTTTCGTGCTAACTCGGTTATTTCACAATGGACATTGTTTCGTTAGAGTTCGGGGCTGGATGGAAAGTACATTGAAACAGAGGAGGTAATGAATTTAACAAATTTTGTTTGTTTGTTTTTCTTTAATTGCACGACACGAACCGCGTCTCTATGGAAGTCGTCGGGACCGGAAGTGAGTGCTGGAATGAGTCACAATTCATGCACTTTTAGGGTATTCGGCAATTGTTTCGGCAATTTTTTAAATTTTATTTAAAGTATGAAACAAACTCTTTAAAAAAGAAGGTGCCTTTCTTGTTGAGCTTAAAAATTTTATTTTCAGACTGCAACAATCTCTGAAAATAGCGGATGCCATTTTGGGAAATGTTTTAAATTGTTCTAAAGAAAATACGTTTTCAAGAACGGGCGTCATTTTTGGCAGGTTTCAATTTGTTATAAAATAAATAAATTTCGCAAAAGCAGGCGCCATTTTTTGCAAGTTTCAAAATTTTATTTCGAGACTGCAACAAACTTTGAAAATCGTTGTTGTTATTTTGGGCAATAACTGAAATTTTATTTTGAATTGGAAGACAATTTATTAAACCATTGTTGGCCTTTTTAGGTACTTTTTTAAAATTGCATTTCAAATTCGAAGCGTCTTTTGAAAAAGATCGTTGATATTGCAATTTTTTTTGCTTTCGAAATCTCGATATGCCCGGCAAATCGTGCTTCGAATTTTCCTCCGGCTTGGTAGGTTATCGTTCCTCGCGGTGCACATACCATCGCGTATTCGCAACGAGAGTGTAATCGTCCGTATTGCCAGAGCGCGCGGGGGAGGCAGTAGAACGCGAGCCTCGTGCTTCGAATTCCTTCTCGCCGGGTACTCTTATTTCAGCTACTCGCAAGACTCGCTGTAAGAACCGCCGGACTCCTGTGGTCGATATTAAACGTCTCGTTAACAACGCGGGGAAAAACGCTACACTCACCGCTCAGATAAAAATGAATCTGGACTATCTCGCACTTATTCTGCATCGATCGAAGTTCCATCCGTCTCCACAAATTTATTTTGCACTCGGCGAACGTCTTTAAAGAGCCAGATACAAAATTATCGGATCAGATAAAAAATTATCTGACCAGATAATTTTTTATCTTGCTCTATCGAACTTGCGCTTGTGCCGTAAGACGTATAGGTTTCATATTCGATGCGCGAGCTCATGTTTGTCGAAACACATAAAAATGAAAATATAGAAAAAAATACGTGGAAGAATGCGCTCCTGAATTTTTTTTTTTGCCCTTTCGATTTTTATTCCAGAATTCCTAGTGATACCTCTTTATCTAGCTTTTTAATCCCGTCATATCCATTGTCTTGTGTATGTCTTGCTGCAGATCATAATAAGCACCTGGGTTTTCCCGCGATGCCATCGGAAAACAAAGAAATCGCTGTTTCAAAAACGACCCAAAATCACTCATTTTTGCAATTTTGGCTATAACAATGCCCGGTAAACTTTTTCGTTAGTTGTCGCTCCAAGAGTGTAATTAAATGTATTTTTTCACGCTGATCACGAATCTCAAACTTATTTTATTCGTAGATGAATATTTGATACGAAAAAAATGCGACTACAAAAAAATCATGAAATTAAAAAAATTGAAAATGGCATAAAATTTAAACGGTTCGACCGATTTTCGTGAAATTTTAATGGAATCATCGGGTGATGATATGCTATCTGTGTACGCAGTTTTAGCCTGACAGCTAAAAAATTGCGAGCGCTACAGTGCGTACAGACATTTTCGAAGAAATTAAAAATGGCGTACAAAAAAAAACAACTGAAAATTTTTGGACGGCATTTGGCAGAAACATTGACACAAGCTGTCTGCAAAATTTCAGCCTGATCGGTGGAGGATCTCCCGATTAGAGCCATTTGAATTTTTCGCGTCTGACTCACACACACACACACACACACACACACACACACACACACACATCCGGACATTTTTTCTAAATGTGATTTTTCGATGTTTTGGAACATTTTGAACACGTTTTCATTAAAATCTCGAAAATGTTTTTTTCACCGTCACAAAGCTTCCTCTATGAGGAAACAAAATGTAGATAAAATAACTGCATTATTTAATAAATAGATCGAAATTATGAGTAAGCTACTTTTCACAATCGTGCGTACATCACGAATAAAAATTTCATAGCAACTGTACGAAATTTTCGAGAAAAAAGAAATTGGAAAATCGATTGTGTAAACTAATTTTTCTTTCAGACTGAAAATGAAATTTGTTTACCGAAGGGCCCCATTGGAAAAGAGGGCGGAAAACTGTTCGTGACGAGAGACACACACACTCTGCGACGGGTAGATAAGAATCTTTTGAGCTCGTTGAACGGTGACCGTAACGTGAATTAATTAAACAATAATTAATTGAATTAACGCGACATGTGACGCCCGGCAAAACGAGGGGATACGCTTACGCTCACTCGACGCTGTAGTCGAGTGAGCTACAGCCAGACTCTATTGAAATCATTCTCGCACTCGCGCGGGAACAGGAATTCGTGACGCCATATGGCCTGCTGCCCGGTGGTTCGCAGGGGTCAATTATCCGTAGCAATTAAAAAAAGACGCTCGTCACACGTATCATTTAATTCGACTGACCGTCCTTCCCGCTCTTGGCCTGTCGATTTTTCAGCAAATTTTCATTTCTGAAATTCCCGCCAAAAAATTTATTCGAACGTTCGAAAAAAGGGTTAGTGTAATAAAGAAAATTCAATAATTCTATCTTCGATCGTTTTTAAAATTCTTTCTTCGCAAACGTTGTGTTACTAAAAATAAAGTCAATATCGTGAATTTTTCCACTGTTTTAAATATTCTTCGTGTTGCCGAAAATTTCAATTCTTTGGCAATTTTTTTTTCAGCGAATTTTAATTTCTTTTATTCCCGACAAAACAATTTAATCGAACGTTCGAAAACAGGGTCAACCAAATAAAAAAAAAATTCAATAATTCTCTCTTCAATAATATTTTTAATTTTTTCTTCGCAAACGTCGTTTTACTAAAAATAAAGTCAATATCGGTACTGAATTTTTCCACGGTTTTAAATATTCTTCGTGTCGAAGAAAATTTCAATTCTTTTCCAACGTTTTTTAGCCGGTTATTTTGTTCTTTTTGTTACTGACTAGCTGACCGATAAGAGTCATAATGGGTGCAGCGATACGTACCTCGTACGCTCTGAAGAGAAGATAGAGCTCCCTCGGCTTGGCGTCCATCGGCAGGCCGCTCACGAACAAGGTGCGCACCTGGAAAAAAACGAAAACGAAGAAAACGGATAATTGAGTTAATCGTGATAATTGTCGGGCGGGTCGGGGCAGCCTAGACCAGAATCGTGGCACTGAAGACCGGAAAATCCGTTCTTTCAGTTTCCCTTCCGCGGAGATTAAAATCATTCGGGCCCTTAATCTACCCTCGAAGCTTCTCTTACCCTCTTTGTCATTGTTAAACGAGACTTATTCACCAGTCTTCGCCAATTACCATCGCTGAATAGTCAATCATCGATTAAAAAAAAAAAAAAAAAAAAATACGTCGAGCCGTGGAAAACCACGAACCAATTTTCCGTAGCAGTGTCTTCAACATTCCGCCGTTCAGTCAAAAATCAATATTTGGCTTGTTTGTAGTGAAATCGATACGACAGAATGCGAGTGAGAGACTCGTCGGGGGTAAATACAGATCCGGACAATAGTGCGAGAGTTACAGGTTCCGAAAGGCAAACTCTCAGGGGGAGCGGATCATAAATAATTGTTCTACTTCGCCATCGCGCAAACTACGCTATCGCAGAACCTCCGTGATTTTTTCCGAATTTTTCGGCCGCGTTTCGTTACCCAACTAGCTCGCCCATTTTTTATATGAATCTTCGTAAACTCAAAAAAAAAAAAATACTTTCCTATTACAAAAAATCGTTAACTTTAGAACAGACATTGAAAAGTGCAGTGCCCCATATAATTCCGCGTTAAAATTTAAATAGAAGTAATATTGTATTTAAATATCTAATAATTAGTTAAATGATCATAGATAAGTTGTCCGGTAAAATGACTTGCAGACGCCTGATAGGCAACGCCTGATATTCTCCAACCAAAGGACAGCTGACAGAACTGTCAGCAGATTTATCACTGACACCGCGGCAGTCGGTGATAAATCGTGTAAACGATATAAGGGCCATCCTGTTGGAGCGGCAACATTTGAAATTAATATTGTATTTAAATATCTAATGATTAATTAAATGACCATAGATAAGTTGTCCGGTAAAATTGCTCGCAGGCATCTGATAGGTAAGGCCTGACAGGCTCGTATCAAAGGACAGCTGACACCGTGGTGCTGAGTGATAAATCGTGTAAACGATATAAGGCCTATACATGACATCCTGTTGAATCGTCAATATTTTTAACGATAACATTTGAAGTAAGTTGTTAATACTCTCTACAAATAATTGTCAATGGACCAAAATCAATGAAAAACAAATGTATTAACTGAAAGAAACACCAATCTCTGTAGTACAGGAAAACATAGGCTTAACCCGAAAGATGCGCGACAGGCAATAAAGACAAGAGCGCACAATAGAGTCTTAGCAACAATTAAGGAGGGAATCTCGCTGCACGCTGACGTCGCATAAGTTCGACAACAATAAGAGAAAATTGCAAGTACTTCTTGATGGTGTAAAAATCTGAAAAAAATCATGTAGGGTAAAAGTGGGGAATATGGACCGGTCCATATATCATTGATTTACGTACCCTATACTAAAGGTACTGAGAAGATTACTTTTGCATAATAATAATTGCAAAATGTTATTGACAAATTCATCAAAAAATTTATTGGTTAACAAATTATCTGGCAACAAAACTTTTTTTTATGAAATTTTTTTTATGAAAAATCTGAACAAATTCATACGTATTCAGAAAAATAAACGAATCATTTTCATTAAAAAAAAGTTTTGTTGCCGGGTAATTTGTTTTGCAATTATTATTATGCAAAATTAATCTTCTCAGTACCTTTAGTATACATGATTTTTTTCAAATTTTTACACCATCAAGAAGTACTTGCAATTTTCACTTATTGTAATTATACAACAATTCCGTTCCTCAAATTAAGCAATTTTTTTTAATTCATCAATTAACAATTTTTTAAGGAAACTTAGACAAAAGCGATCGATTATTTGGCTCCGGCTGTCTGCGCGCCGGAGTTCCGAAATTGTTCGAGAGCGATTTATTCGGACCGAGGAGCGACGATAACGAGAACGTCGCCGACGAGACGGAATCGTCGACAAATGCGACGAGATGAGAACAATGGATCACGGATGATCGAAACCGTTCCCAACGGCTCAATGCTTAACCGGCTTGTACAGCAACACCGTACCGGGCAATTGACCGTGCCGTCAAATTCCCATTGTTCACGCTTCGTTCGAGCGCAATTATCCACTTCGTCAATCGTTCCTCACGACATTTCCAGGAGTCGACTCAACTTCTTCTTTCAGGCTGCACCGATTCTTTATTCGGTACTCGAGCGACATCTTGATTTACGAACGGGATGGGAAACTCTGCGGGGTCTCGAGACCCCCTTTCCTCCTTTCTTTTTTTTCCGAGCCGTTGCGAGGGCGTCGAAACACGTAAAAAGAAGTGCAACGAACGGAGAGAAGTTACGATCTATGCATTATTTTTTATCAATGATCTATAGATCAATTTTGATCGATGCTCTATGGATCAATTTGCATCGATGATCTATAGATCAATTTTCATCGATGATTTATAGATCAAGTTTCATCTACGATCTTTAGATCAATTTTCATCGTTGATCTATAGATCATTTTTCAGCTACGATCTACAGATCAATTTTCATCATTGATTTATATATTATTTCTCGTTAATGATTTTGAAATCATTTTTCACCAAATGAAGTATAGATCATTTCTCAGCTACGATCTATAGCTCATTTTTCAACATTAATTCATACATCACTTACGATCTTTTACAAAAATGCTAGATTTCAGTGTTCTTCTTTTCAACAAACTATGCTTGTATTTCGCTGTAACAACCTAATAACAACGTAGGGTCGAGATATCAAGAGCAGATTACAGTCCGTTGGCAATTAGCATTCGGTGAATCGACGATTGGCGTTTCATTTGCGAATAAACAAACCGGGGGGGGGGGGGGGAGAGGGGGGGGGGGGGGGGGGGGGGGGGGGGGGGGGGGGGGGGGGGGCTCGATCGATTCTCTCTCCGCATGTAGATACTCGATGGAAAGCCGCGTGCGAGGCACTCCAATGTCGGACGGCCACTCGACGAACAATCCAACACAGTTGTGCCAGCCGATGTCGTTACTACTGTAGTTGTGATATTTTTCCACCGACACTCGAGCAATACTCGAATTACCTCGCGGCGAGCCTTGACTCGGCATTAATTGAACTCACTCGGTCGCTCTCCCTTCGCAAAGCGACGAGTACGCGGCTGCTCCTAGGGCTCGGCCAGCCCTAGCGCATGCCCATTAAAACTACTCCGCACTATTCCGTTGAAGATTTTTTTTTTTTTTTTTCAGGTGAAAAATCAGACATCATTGTTGAGGAACATAGAGGAGAAAAAGCGTGAGTAGCGGAACTGAAAAAAAAAAGAAAAGGATCTGTTAACGGTACTCGAGAGTCGGTCATTGTTGGGCGGCGTCGCGCCGTCGGGTGTTCGCTCCGCTAATTCTACCTATGTAGAGCCTCTCGGTTGTGGCCTCGTCGGCGAATGAAAAACAATGAACGCCGAGAGTGACGCGTGTCCCGGTCATACTCCGAAGCGATTATTATAGTGTTTATTATGCCGCCACGCTGTCGCGAGTCGGGGATTGCCACATAACGATCGGCACTGTTGCGGCTCGAACTAGGAAACACGTCAAACAGACCGGAACCAATCTCATTGCTACGCGACATTAATGTAAACATAATTGAAGATTTATGCATATGTATGTATATTGGACTCGTCCCTGCTGACAGAATCAATTAAAATCTAGAACTTTGTTAGGCCATTCATAAACGATCTGTAAATCATCGGCAAAATACGATCTACGGCTCATTGAAAAAAGATCTACAGATCTGATGAGAAAAAATGGTGCATAAATCATAGAAAATATGGATCTATATCATCGAAAAAAATGCATCTATATATCATCGAAAAAAATGGATCTATATATCATCGAAAAAAATTGATCCAAATATCATCGAAAAATAGATGTATATATCATCGAAAAATAGATCTATATGTCATCGAAAAATGGATCTATATATCATCGAAAAATGGATCTATATATCATCGAAAAATATATGTATATATCATCGAAAAATGGATCTATATATCATCGAAAAAAATGGATCTATATATCATCGAAAAAATTGATCCAAATATCATCGAAAAATGAATCTATATATCATCGAAAAATAGATCTATATATCATCGAAAAATAAATGTATATATCATCGAAAAATGGATCTATATATCATCGAAAAATGAATGTATATATCATCGAAAAAACGGGTCTAAATATCATTGAAAAAAATGGATCTACATATATCATAGAAAAAAAATGGATCTAAATATCATCGAAAAAAATGATGTATGTCTCATAGCTGAAGCCGAAAGATGATCTATAGATATCATGGACATCGTCGTACGATGATTCAGTGCCTATAGACACTGTTCAAGTTACGTGGTCCGAAAGGCATTATCAGCAGACAATCGAGCGTAAGAATCTTGTAAATAAAAGAATAAATAAAAAAAATAGCAGTCACGAAGCGTATTGCGAGGATTCGTCGATATGAGCGTTCAAAATCCGGATGAACGGAAGGAGGAGACAAAAGAAAAAAGTAATGTTCAGTCCGGAGGCCGGCCAGTGGAGCGAATTCACCACCGAGCGCGGCTTAGCAGGAGCTGCTCCTGCTTCTTGCGGCCTCCGGTCACGTTGTAAACCAGTCCGTGCTCATCGAGGCCGAGCTCCGGTAGTTTATTTTGTCCCGACGGCCGGAAGTACGCTTCTCGGATTTTCGTTCCTCTTGACCCCTCCCCCCACCACCGCCGACAACCGCTCGCTTCTCTATTCCCTCGCCGTTCCGGCGCTTCGTATCGCCACGACGTTATTCCACACTTGCCCACGGAATTACCCTCGATACACATCAAATTCGTTCGCTCGTTACTGCCGGCTCATCCTTCGCGACGCTGCATTTTTTCCAGTGACGTCGCATTTTTTTTCCGTGACATCGCATTTTTTTTTTTTTTTTTTTTTTTTTTT